>JAODLI010034416.1:0-19007 GCA_027575585.1 Percopsis omiscomaycus | reverse complement strand
TGTGTGTGTGTGTGTGTGTGTGTGTGTGTGTGTGTGTGTGTGTGTGTGTGTGTGTGTGTGTGTGTGTGTGTACAATTTTAAATGTATAACTACTTGTTCAGTGCCATTGCATGCTATGATATGAATTGTTTTTTATATTGGTATAAGATTATACAGGTACATGCTGTATTCTATCTTTTTGGCCAGCAGATGGCGATCTAATAAAGGATAAAATGCAGCTTGTAGATGTTTGTAGCTCTTCCATTTCTTACACTCTCAAGTGTGCTAGTCTTTATTGGTCCAAAAATTTTTTATTTTTTTCTTTAAATGTTTTGATGAAAGTTATGTGCAATGGAAATAATTGTTTACCCAGTAAAACATTTTGTGAAGATTAAAACTGAACTTTTTTCCCCACAGGAATCATTGGCATTCCGATTGCAGCGGACATTAGCAAATCAGAAGATATCCAGAGGATGATTGACAGTATAATCTCCCAGTGGGGAGCGATCCACATCGCCTGTAACAATGCTGGCATCAACATGAACTCAGCCAGCGAGGATACCAGTCTGGAGGAATGGGACCACACCTTTAACGTCAACCTGAGAGGGACTTTTATGTGTTGTCAGGCGTGTATCTCTATAAAGTGTGTGACAGTAGGCCACATTATTTTGACATTCAAACTTGTATAGGGAATACTCTATACAGTATACTGTCATAGGTACAAATATATAGTAGGCCTAGATTAAATATGCAGCGAAAGACCAGCGTACGGTGAAGGTGATTTGATTGAATATGTGTGATAACACACAGAACATTGTCTGTGAGCAGTTACACCAGCCGGATAAACGCCATTCGTTTACAAATGGTTACTAAGTGTTAAATTAAATATTACTGAAACATCTGCAGTGCATAACCCGAATGGGAAACATATGGTTGTAAAAGGCAGGTGTGCTTGACACAAAGACACACATACAGTACCGTAAATGCAAAAGTAATCCCTTTTTTCCCAGAACCAACTCAATCAATAGTTGGGTTATTTGTTTAAAGAAATGTTTTAATTGTAGTTACTAGTACTTCTTCTACAGTACCGCCGACTCTCGTAGACTAAGATGGGCGTATCTGTTAATCTCTGACACGTTATGTGTAGAAGGTTGGTGCTTAATCCAAGCTGTCTAATGTGTCGGTTTCCCCTGAACTCTCGCCTCAGGCAGCCGGCCGGGTGATGCTGAAACAAGGATACGGCAAGATTATCAACACAGCCTCCATGGCCAGTCTGATTGGTATGTGATGAATCTATTCCCTACCTTCTATCTGGAGGTCATTCAATGTCTGAGTTTAATCTCTTCATTTGGCATAAAGCGAAGGAAAAGGCTTTGTAATGTGGGACACAGACATCATAGGTATTTGATAGTCTTTTTAAGGACGACTGGATGAAAACTGCGGTTAAAAAGGTAAAAAGTCATAAAATTTAAAGACTTATAATAAAGCATGACCGGCCTTATTTACTTCCAGTACGCTGGACATTTGTTTACCTAATCACTGCTAACTCTGTTAGCTGTTACTTTGCTAAACTTAGAATACCTGCTATGTGAAGCTGGCAGAGCGGGAAGGGAGTTCCTGCAGTGTGAACAACTCCTAAATCAAACCAATAGCACTATCCGGGCCTGGAACTTTTCCCTTCAGCTCAGCCATATTGGACACTTGCATAAGAAATATTTCAACAAAATCTGCAAACAAATCTCAAACTCTACCAACAAATTCTGTTCAGTTAATGTTACCGTCTACATTTTACACAGTTAACCTTTAAGTATTGTTGTGTTATAGTAGTTACAAAGTTTACATATTATTATTATTATTATTATTATTATTATATTATATAGTGTATATATATATTACCTGAATTTACCTGGGTTTGGCCTTGTCTTTGTCTTCTAGTAGAGTTGAACTTGGAAAAACATTTAGAGAAAGATTACTTTGCCCCAGTTCGGCTGTCCTATAGTAATGCATTCACCCCTGCATATTATATAGCAGGAAATACAACGTGTTGTGATTGCATCTCGCCTAGGCAGTTTTGCATCATCGTAAACATCCCCTCTCCACGGAGCTGTCTGGAGGATGTGGAAGACAACCTGAGGTCCAAAATACAGGAGGGGGAGGGTTCCTGTGCATGGGCAAAACCCAAGCCTGTGCCAGCGGCCTTGTTTGAACAGCGGAAGACGCTTTTAGAGTTTACTGGGAGACTTGTAAAAATCCTTGTAATTCGCGACCCAGCATAATGTTCCCCCTCCAACAGGTTTCTCCAGAGGAACAGCACCACTTCATCAGCAGTATAGTCAAATCGCCAGTAAACCGCTGTGCCATATGGGCCGCACTCCCAACTGCAGGAGCAATCTGTAAAACGGGAGCATGCTGGTAAACAGAGGACAGCATAAAAAAAAGGTGGAAAAAAAAGAAAGAAAGTGATCAATTACAACCATTACACACGGTCCTTCTGGAATTTACTTTATTGGTCTGGACATCTGTTATAATATTGTCATAATGTGTAATCAGATGGGACCCGTTTTTACCAAGTACATGCCCAAAAAAACCAACCGTGAATGCTCAATTAAAAAGCACCATGACAGCTTTTTGTCCATCTGCCGAATAGTGTGTGTGTGTGTGTGTGTGTGTGTGTGTGTGTGTGTGTGTGTGTGTGTGGGTGTGGGTGGACAGGGGCGGGCGAGCTGATGGTCAACAGCGTGGTGACACAAACATTTCCAAGTTTAGCTGCGTTTGCAAGACGGAATAAAGGGATTTCGCACTCTCGCAGTCAGGGGATTTGTGGCTCTCACCTGTACAGTACATCTCAGCATGTTAATGGCCATTGCAACATGCAGCTACAGCAGTGTCTCCATTCTTAAACAAGAGTGTGTCACTTGAAGTCTTTATCGGCCTGATGGAATTCAAAACGCAAATGCAAAGACGTGTTTTCCTTTACGGTGCTAGAAGTAGCTGGGTGAATGTTAAAGGGGGGGGGGGGCCTTAGAGAACGGGCCTCCGCCAACTCCCGTTCTCCTTCTCTGGGGGTTACTGCTCTTAAAGAGGGAGAAAACATCAATGCAGGTTTATTTGAAGGATGAAGGCATTTTCTGAATGGTATTTTGGAGCCGTATCATCAGGTCTTGAGCGGGGATTAGTGCTGTTAGGCGTTTTTGAGCTGTGTTTCCTGTCCTGATAAGTCGGATTTCTCCTTCAATCTGCGTGTAAGCCCCGGGCTCCGCTCCTCCTTGCTGGCTCCTCTGGGGCCCAAGTTTACCCTCATCCAACCCAAACCCAGTCCAACTGTAACCTTGCTATCCTCTGCGACCACAGCAAACTCACCCCCTGCTAGACCTGGGTGATACGGACACATCTAGTATCGCGTTATATTGAGATAGATAGACAGATAGATAGACAGATTAGGAATTCAGAAATCCCATGTTACATCTCATATCGTGATGGGTTTTGGTGCATATCTTATTTATTTATCTTTAACATTGTGTATCATGCCTTTAATGTCATCACATACAACTCAAAGATGCTAAACGATAACACTGAGTGTTTGTGGCCATCCCTACCGCCTGCCTTCTCATCCTACTCCTATGTAAAAGGTTTTCAAACTGTGTTCCTGGGGACTCGCAAGAAGTCTTTAGGAAGGTTGTGAGATGATTTCAAGATAAAAAAATATAATTATTTAAATTAGTTATATTTCTGATTTAGTTTCATTATCTTATTTTTTATTTACGTTTTTTTTCAATTCTGTTTATTCTTTACTGTTTTGCTATCGCAAGCAATACTTTTTTTTTTTCTAGGGTCAAACGGTGAACTCTGCACAATGCTGTTCTACTGCATTCTTGGTTGCAGTGCACAGGCCCGCAACTCTTGCACGTTTGCGGTTTCCCTCTTTTGTTTGAGCAAAATCCAGCGCTCTCTTCCAGCTTGACTCCCCAGGATTAGACCCTGCCTCTGTACAGCTGGCTGGTATTTATCATCCCAGTGTCTTACTAAAGCCATTTGGCAGTCAGAACGCAGGGTGATGGGGTTAACTACTAAAGTTGTATGTAACTTGGAGCCGTGTGTGTGATGATTAATCAACTGGCAGAAAATGAGCCCCTGTCCCGGCAACCCATGCAGTGTGCAGCATCTGCGATGGTCAAGGCAAAACAAATGGCTCCCTGCCTTTGTTGCTGAGGACGGTGCATAACTGGACATTACAAGCAATTAATTTTACATGGCTTCATCCGCAGGGTCCCCCAGCAGCTAATGGAAGGGCTTTCATGTAGTATTCACTAGAAACCGCAAGAGCTGTAATGTGAAATCTATAGGCTTGCTGCTGCTCTGTCTTGTGGAAGAGAATGGAATCTTATTTTGTTTTCTGTGTGACCATGTGGTTCTTTAAAAAGACGAATGAAGTGGTATTGTGGACCACCAGGATATGACTAAAATGGTTTAGTTGATGTTGATAAAATGCTGTAGTGTATAATGATGCTCTTTGTGTCATTTCTATTTCCTCCCAGTGCCCCATCCCCAGAAGCAGCTGTCCTATAACACCTCCAAGGCTGGCGTGGTCAAACTGACGCAAACACTGGGAACCGAATGGATTGACAGAGGTGTGCGTGTCAACTGCATCTCTCCGTAAGTGCGTTCCTCGATTGCTTCTACCGTCTTCCCTCCTTCTGTCATTGTGCCAAAACACACCAGTCCATCTGCTTTCCATGGTACTGGATGGCACCGCCAAAGGAAGTGGTGATTAGTGTATTTGCTTTCATATGAAGAGCCCCATTTGAGAATGATGCACTAATTTAAGTCCTCAAACAATGCATCAGTGCTTAATTAGATGACGTCTTGAGGGATGAATCAAGCAAACACTCGCAATAATTGTTCTATTCAATTAGGGAATCAAATTAGCATCCTCTCTTGCCACCACAACAATGGTGCCTTGTTTGTGTCTATTTGTCTGTGAAGCTGAGCAGCAGGAGGAAAAGGGAAGAACAGAAGAAAACGGTGTGTGTGTGTGTGTTTTTAAGTGGAGCATTCCTTGGCCTCAGCCATCCCTTAGCAAATCCATCCGGTGGCGCATGGGCGTTCTGCTGGGCCCAGTTGCCCCAGAACAAAGCACCATGCTAATGCACCGCTCTCAGCTTTATTTATCACCAGCTTGTTTGCTAATTTTAATTTGCAAGGAAGCAATCCCACCCCTTCCCCCCTCCCCCCCCTTGCTAACTGGGTGTCTCAATGGGCCACTGATTTCTTTGAAGTGACAGTCGGTAAATATGCATAAAAAAGGGACACAATTAGCGCTCGCGAGGTTGACTGCAGCCCGATTCCATTGGTAACTTTAGCCGCAGCGGTGATAAGCTGCATTATCTAGAAAATTGGCTGAGGGAAAACAGCACCTCTGATTGCCAGGAAAGGTTCCAGATAACAGGGCGGCTGAAGAGAAATATAATTGAGGTGGAATATGTTAACCAAGGTGTCACACGCTCTTTGGAAGTGCTAATTTAGCCAAATGTTGGAATTCGATATCAAGGCCCAGGAATACATTTGGTGTGAGATGATTCAGGCCCTCGCGGCTTTAGTCACTGTCGCGTCAATTGTGTGAAAAGTCAGAAGTCGTCTCGCATTAGAGACGGGCGTGTTGACATGTTTATTTAAATGGCAGGTCTGTGATACATTTATGAAGTGGAGAGAACAGCATTGGTTATGATTGACTAATAGTGACAGAAACCTTTTAGACGAGCAGCATTAGGAGACCTAGTTACCTTTCTGAATGAGACAATACCACGAGCACCACAAGTGCTTCCTTATAAATACCTCTCACATACTGTCTTAGAATCAAAGCAGTTTAGATTAACTATTGGGTCATTTAGCACACGCTTTTATCAACAACAGAATATTAGGGAGCAGCTAGGGGTTAGGCATCTTGCCTACGAAGGCCAACAGGTAGGTCAGGCTTGTTGGGGATCAAACCCACAACCTTTCGGGTGACAGTTGACCACACTAACCACTATCTCGCCCCCTAGTTTAAACACATATCGGTCACAAACGTGAGCAGGAAGGAAACTTGGACTGTAAGCAAATTAGGGTAGATATACCCGTTGGCACATCCTGGAATGTGCCAGCCATTAAACTGCCTACAGTAAATATCGTCAGAGATGCCACGCCGTGCCCTTTTCTTCAGAGGATAATTGGGTTTTATTTTTGTCACTTAAGTGGTGCCTCTGAAACGGCGCTGTCACTCCTGGCTCTGAAGTGTGATGCCTGCTGATTTCACTGCGTTGTTTTTTTCTCTCTCTCTCTCTCCGTCGTCTCTCTTCAGAGGGATTGTTGACACCCCTCTCATCCACTCGGAGAGTCTGAGGCCCCTGGTGCAGCGCTGGCTGTCAGATATCCCCGCTGGAAGACTGGCTCAAGTGACAGACCTGCAAGCCGCGGTGGTCTACTTGGCGTGTGACGCGTCCAACTACATGACAGGGCATAACTTAGTCATAGACGGTGGGCAAAGTCTGTGGTAGGGAAGGGGTGGGTGGAAACTTCTCTCTCCACCCCCACCCCCACCCCCCCCCCCCACCCCCCTTTCTCACTCCTGGGGGATACTCTTGGGAATTGGCTACACCTAGATTGTCCCCATTCTGTACACTGTTTCACTCGGGAATATCGGGTCAAGTAGCACTTTTGTAACGGAATATCGCTTTAATCATTTAAGTATTTTTCAATATCATGTCATGTGATTAAAAAAAACAGTTTCAACCCTGTTCATCATTTTACCTTTGATGTGGTACTCTTGACTATTGTTGTGCAACATTTTTTTTAAATTAAAAATGCTGGAAATGTATGAATAAAAAGAAGGTTGAAACCATTTTGAACCATGAATAAAGGGCATTGTAAATCTGGAAGCCACTGGAAGCATCAGGTTTTTATTTTGTATTCGTTTTTAAAGGTGTACCTAACAGGGAATGATGTTATTACAAATTTGCATTTATATACTATATCAAATTTTAAATATTTTCACATTCTGAATAGTGAAATATAAGTGTGCATGTAAACAGTTCATATTTGTTCTAAAACCAAGCTCAAAGCTTATTTGCTTGTATTTGTTGTTTTTCTATACCTGCAGTGCCAGATGTTATGCTGATGGCAATGACGGAAAGTTTGCACATCCTCAGCAGATTATTTTGGAAGTTAATTCACTGTACTCTGACTGACTTGCAATAAATCTGACACTAATGCAGGTTTTGTATATGTATCCCTATTTCCCTGGATGTATTGCCTACCGAATGATAATGTTAACTGTCTGCACATGATAGTTAAGTGTTAATTAAGTAAATGTCCCCCCTCCAATCAATACAATCCCATTTTATCTTATCTATTATTAGCTATTATTATATCTTACTGCTGCAGCCTCACTGATCTGTTCCTATAGCATTCCATTAGGTAAACATAAACATCTCGGAAATCCCAAACCACACGAAGGTTATGCTCACAGTCATGATAGGGTAAGATATAGTTTCCATTCCAAGATGTAAATCTTAATTTATTTATAAACCCTCTGTGTTTCATTTCAGTACACACAATCAGTTCTTTCTCCACACGTATACAGTGGCGGTCCTCCCAGAAGTCCTATGTGCTTGTAGAGCAAACCCATCCAGCAGGTCTACCGCCAAAAGGCAGCTCTGGCTCTGCTCACTGAAACAATCAATGAATCTAAAGAATAAATCCTGTTAAGGTTGTCTTATCATCAAATCAAGCTGCTCTCTGCAGTCCTGCTTCTGACCTTCCGATGTTGTGATACTGTCAATTCAATTGACTTATAATCAATGGAGGAAGCGGTTCTTTATGAAGCCCTTGTATTGCTTTTCATTGCACAAAGACGTCTCACTGAGTACTGGACAAATGGCTACCGTTGCTAACAATGTCAGCTACTAATGTCTGTGTCCCACTTTATCTGCACAGCCCTTAACCTGTTCAGGTCTCAAAGGGCTTCACCATCCTACATTTAACACAAGAAAAAAACTACCTCTAACATGAAGCCCTCCATCAGACAATAAAACAATTCAAGAAAACCTTGTAGATTGCAGTTAAAAACAACCACAATTGTTTCTTTCTCAACTAAAAACAAGTTGCAGTGGCCCCGGCCTCGGCTACACCCAACTGACGTTAAGTCAGGCCCTGATTAAAATGTGTGCTCAATATGGTCAATATTTCATGTACTGAGTGGTGGTTAGTACTGTATGTACAGTATTATTCAGGTGGGATTAGGGTACCAGGGACCAGATCATGTCTGCATTCTGCATTCTGACATATCACTGTCCGTAGCCTGTCATTAGTGTGTGATATACTGTATGTAGGGGTATGGCACACCTATCACCCTCTCTCTCGCGCCATGGCCATGCAGTCTCGGAGTGGTTCTGATAAGCTGGATCTTAATTGCTGCCTGTACGGTTTGTGTGCTGAAAAACAATACTTAAAGGAGGGGTTAGTAGAGGACATGACCTCAGTCCCTCTAATTATACTAAAGGAGTGGCCAATTAGCACTCTCAGCACAATGCGTCGGTGTTGGTGTTTATGTGAGCAACTTCAGCTACTCGCTGTTAGTGAGCGTGCTCTCATTTACATAATTGGGGGTTGGTCATTAATGGGGAATGGGGAGTGAGAGGATGCTATTAATATATGGAGAGGAATCTGATCTGTTCTACATCATGCTGTTTATCTCTCACTGTAAAACAACTGTGACTATACTTCCACTGCCGAGAATTATATCCATATAGTGTCTGTTGTGGATCGCAAACGCTGTCTCGGTCACATGTAAACATGCCAGTGAAAATTGTGTGGTGTTTCCGTTCTCCCCCACTGAGGGGCAGTGTAGAGTCGGGCAGCTGCTGAAGGACAGAGGTTTAAAAAAAAAAAAAAAGAGGTTATCAAGCATATTGTTTGCCATTATCTGAAGGCAATACAGTGGGCATTGCTTTATATGTGGGGAGATTGTCATAAAAGGACACCTCTTCGATTCTAGTATGCAAACAGCTGGACGTGGGAGCCGATCAGAATGAAATCATAAGAAAATAATGAATATATACAAATGTACTTTAAACAAATTGTGCTTTGATAGTCAAGAGTTACATTTCAAATGTATGAAAAATGTAATTATGTCCCGTCTGTTGCCACTGCTTGCCAAGAGGTTGGTAGAATAATTGTTCATTATAATGCAAATATGAATCACATCAGTGGCTCATATTATAAAATGGAATACCTAGGCATTAACAGGCCCAATCTTTACTTAAGACAAACACAGTCGGGACTTCATTAAACTTTTTAAAAAGGTGTCTGGATTTAGTTGGGATCGAAGTTAAGAAATGAATGTGACTGTGTTTACAGCCTACCAATTTAATACACATACAGGTAATCATGTATTACACACTTTGGTTGCATCCCCAGGAAATAACAGTTCCCTCGAAAACATAATTCTGTAGCGATATCAAAGCTGTTGTGTTGCTATTGTGATGTTTTATACCACGCTATTGTTTCAAAGTCCTCTTATAACGGCGTTTTTCCTAAAAATTGCAGCCATAAGAGCAAAATCCATATTTCGAGCTGCAAACAACAATCTCTCCCTCAGCGCTATCGCTTGCTGCCTGAGGTGGAAGTGATCTTGAATCCATTTTTGATGACCTCCTTATGCTGCAATTACGTTCAAGAGTGAGACCCTGTGTATGTACTGCTGTTGTGCTAAACACTGCTCCACCAGCAAAAAGGCACTTGAGCGCTCGCACTTCAGATCAACTTTGATTAATGTCCAGGCCCGTTGTGGCGTGCACGTTTTTACAGCAGCAGCCATACAGAGGAAGACCTAGGTCGACTGTCCACAACAACCCAGAGACAATACGGGGAAGCCTAAAGGTTTATGGATGACATATTAACATTTGACAATATCAGTACACTTTTATTGATGGATTATGGCATCCTGTCTCACTCAGTCAGTCGCAGAAGATGAAATGTTGCCCCCTATACTGTAAGCGAGGCCGGTCGCAGGTGTAGGACTGTGTAAAAGCAAGAGCAAAAGCATCTGAGTGCTGGAAGTTAAAGCTAAACAGTTAACTTGGCAGTTATGGCAGTTAGTATCACTGCTTGCACTTCAAACCTAATGATCCGGTGCATTCATGTTTGAGTGAATAATTGCGCTCGCTGATGGAAATTGGTCCTGTGCAACTTTCAGATGCAGCACTAATATGGCTCTCATTTCTTTTAACAAACATTTCTTTTAACAAACTCTAGTGCATCAACAGAAATGCAAATAAGATCATATTCAACCTCTCAAACTAAATTTCACTTTGTGAAGTTGTGTGTTAAATTCACTTAAGCACCAAGAAAGCAATATTATTGAAATGTGTCGTGGAAATTAATGGATTAGACTGACACTTTGAAAGACTTAGACATTAACAGAGATATTAATCCCACTTTATAAATAACAGTTTTTAAATGTCTTAACATAACCATGATTGGCACAGTTTACTTTATTTGGGATATTTGGGATCATTCTTATTAGAATCGCATGCAATGTTTCTTATCCGTAACTAATGAAACAAAAAATGAGCACAGCTTCCTATTGATCTTGATGGTTCAACTGGCAGTATCTTTTGTGTGCATGCATGTACGATTGTAGCCGGCTTGCTGGCGTTAGTGTGGATCAGGCCATTGTTTGTTATCGCACGTGTTATTTATTGAAAACCAGTATTGCTATTTGCTCTCCTCCTGCTACCTGCTGTCTTCACATGGACATATCTCAGCAAGCCGCTTTGGGAACGCGGAATGATGGATTGCCAATAAATAAAAGTGGGAGGATTTCCTCCTCTTGTGTTATGACATTTGAATGCAGGTGAGATGTATCACCAGTGACGTGTACACTCATCCACTTAGACAGCTATTTTCATGTTTTACAGTCACAACTTCCACAGTCTAAATATTGTTATGTTATTGTTGTCATAATATATTAAATTATAATAGATTCATATTGTTATTATTGACTGTATTACATACATGTAGATACTCTCCTATGCTCTTATTAATGATGAACTTTAATACATTAACACTTTGGTATCCAATGTCCCATATGACATCTAAAGAGGTGTATAAAAACCAATTGAGATGCACACTTCCCTGTGCCCTGCTTGGTAAACGTGTGAGGCTTCTATTCAACATTACTACTGAGCCAGGAAAACACTCTCACATCTATAATTACAATGCAGCTAATGTATTATTTCTCCCCACGTGGGATTGCTTTCATCTTTCCCATTAAGATGCACATTTTGTTTGGATACTCAAATTACAAAGCCCATATTAAATCTGACTGTGCAAAAGGCATTGATCATAACCCCCGATAGCTTCACTCCAACTTTGATTTAATTTGCACTTCCATTAATATCTATGAGACGTCCGATTGTCGTCTTGGGCATATTGATGGTATTGTAAGCCTCGCCTTGCTTCATATAATGTTCCCCGGCGGCAATGACGATATGTTAGAGAGAATTAGGCCGAAAAGCACGCTCGGTGGAACTTGCACTGCACTCAGAAATTCATTACCCTAATAAATAGAGAGAAATTTGTGAGAATCTTAAGAGAAATCTCACTCTCTATCTCGCTCGCTTGGTGCGAAGAAAAAAAAAAACCAACACAAAAAAAGCTCGGTTTGAGTGGACAGCTAAAAGTTATGCACTTCTCATTATTGCTGCCCGTGCACCCAAGGGTCTCGTCCGGGGACCCTAAGATGTCTTTTAAAAGGGGACCTGATAATTCAATAGAAAAGCAGTCACTTTACTGCCTCTCCATCACTTGGCCTGAGGCTTTGCTGCAGCTTTTCGGGCCATACATGGCTGCATCCACCAAGAGCCCGCTTTGATTATTACATTAATGAGAATACACTCTGGCAAATCTTCATTAGAACAGGCTTGGGCATCATTAAAAGTAGAATAGAATACAATACAATTGATCACAGCCCATATGCAGCTGTAGGTTCAGGCCAGATAAGTATAAAGCTGGATTAGATGCTGATTTCCTATGTTGATTAATGAAGTGCCAGCTCAGTATATGTAATGTTCCGCATCCGTTGTTGAAGCCTTGACACGTTGTTTTCTACAGGGAAAACACCGCTGGAGCTAGGAGACACCAGTTATGCTGTAATTAATAGAATCATGAAGATGAAAATAGCTATTGCTACATTTAGAAAACACTCATGCACAATGAGATTCACTGTTGGATCGCTTCATGAGCAACATATGCTTCAGAGATTGCAATGCTCTCCGAGGTCCTCTCTGAGACCCATCATGAAAGAGGGAAAAAAAACATTTTATTGCCCCTTAGTTGCCTTACTTCCTACGGCACAGCTTTTACTGTGGACTTCTACAAGCGTTTTAGTGGATGGCACAATTTCCCTCTTTTGTTTCTAAGGAGGGGAATCCATTTCTCTTACGATTCTGCCAGGATGATTCATTTGCAGGTCATTAAAACACTCGTCTTTTGAAAGCGTCAGGCTGCTCAGGTGGCGAAAGCTGTGCGGGGAGACATGTCGTAAATAAAGCGGGCTACATTTCAAATGCCATAAATAGGGGACACCTAAGGACCTTGCATGATTGCAGACATCTAATCATTTAATTTATGCGTGTCTAAAGGAGCCCTTATTAGCATTCACGTAGCACTCATCTGTCGAGCAGGATCATTCCAAAGGCTACAGCCGTCTGAGATGAGACAAATCTATTTGGGCTGCGCTGCGTGGCTACACACTCAGCGAGCACCCTTTCTCTCTCTCTCTCAATGTCAAGCAAGACACACCCTGTAACTCTCCTAAGTTGCAAATTGTGATTTGTGACCCAGCGATTGTGTTGCTTCTAATATGGAGAGCCTTTGACAATGTTAAAGCCATATTTTCTCGCCTAACAACGGAGTACTGGAAGTGAAACCCCTTCTGCTTTGAAACAAATCAATTAACCTTCCTCAGATTGGATAAATCTGGCCTGTTTTCCAACTCAATGAAAAGGACATGTTTTAGGTGGTGTTTTTGGTGAGTGAGATATTGATATTTTTGTGTCGGTACGATCAATATAAATGAATAAAGCACTATATTAACTGATCTGTAAATAAACACAACTCCACCAGTTTTTTTGATGAAGACGGCAGAAGCCTTCAATGTGTTATTTGTGAAGACTTGGCTTTGTTAGTGCCATGACATACCGCAACACATACACACCTCAGTGTAGGCAGCGAGCCTCACGCATGACAGAAACTCGATAATAACAGGCATGGATTGCTTTTGACACGTGCTGGTTGCTGACAGCTGCTTTGTACTATGGTCAGATTTCATATTTAACACATCAAAGAGTCTGGGTTGTTCACACTCCACCATGGACCGATAGCAAGTCTGACACTCTTCAGTTAAGAGAAAAAGGGCTCTTTCTCAGGCGGAGAAGAAAGTCAAACCATTCCGCTGTTCCCCCCTCCCCCCACCCCTCTTCTATTCATTGTTTTATACATCACTTAATAACTGTCTAAAAATCCAAAATAAAAACCTTTACATTAGGTAACATTTCATAACAGTTCTTTGCTTTGTTGTGTGTATCATGTAAGATGGTAAAACATGAAGACATATTTCAAATTATCGTCTTCCAAGTTGCCTCTGCTGTAGCATGTGGATTGTATAACCGCTGTGGGGATGGTGTGCGTGGTGGGTGACGTGACACTGTGTAAATGTACAGTTAGAATGCCACGTTTACAGGGTTGGAGAGGTGACAGGGGAGGAGGCGGACCTCGGCTAATTTCGGCTCTGGCTAAGTTTTGAATAAAACCTCCCCCGACTGTGTACAGAACCCTGTAGTAAACCCCTCGACGGCCCAGGCAAGTCGAGACGCCTGCTCCGCTTTAAGGCGAACGCGAGGCGGGGGCCTTTTTAATGACGACGGCGAATTAAACGGCGCACTTAGAGCGACGCACAAGGAGAGAGGCGTGCTGCTCGGCTACAGTATAGGCAGTATCCAGCATTTTGATGTCTCTAACAAGAACACAATAAATTGTTCCTCATTATTCAGTAATTAACTCCAATGCGCCGGGTCCCCATCCCCCTGTGCCACGCTCTAAATCACCCTCCTCCTCCCAGCCTCCCCTCCTGCTACGCCGCTCTTTAATTTCCTCTATGCGGTGGGGGGTGGGGGCAAGGGTAGGAGTATGTGTGTGTGTGTGTGTGTGTGGGGGGGTACATGGCGAGCTTGATGCACTCCATCATCCTCTGCCATGTTTGCCACCCTCCTCTCACCCTCACACCTTAAACCTCCCCCCTTTCCCCCCCTCACTACCTCATCTCCTTATAGATCCGGACACAACACCTGGTTAGGAGCGGGAGGTCAGCTCAGCTGGTCCACGAGCGGTGGACTCGAGGCGAGCGTTTGTTTCCGAGACTAAAAAGGAGCGGCGCTGCCTTGTTTTTATCAAAGGCATATCACCGCTGGCCCCCCCCGGGGCCCCCCGTTTGCCGTCTGCATGCCGCGGCCCCTCTTTCTCCTCCCCTGCTCTTAATTGTTCAAATGAGGTCATTAATTGAAGGCTGAGTCAAATCACCTGTCATTTCAGCCGGGAGTTATCCGCTGATTGAAAGGTATCATAAAGAACCAGCCCAGGGCGTGGTTAGCAGAGCCTGCTGGGAGCCCCCTTTGTGTCGCCACTGTTGCCGCCCGTGGGCACGCCGCTCCTTTCCAAGACGAGTAGTCTTGAGTGACACAGATCCACACACATGGCCCAAATATAGATACAAGAGAGTCAGGGGTGTCAGGCGCAATTCCTGGAGGATGTTGTGGGGAATGTTAGTTTCCACTGTACTATTAACGCCCCTGACCTAATTGAACATGATGCTCACAAACCACTTCAATGTAGGAGAGTGAGGTCAAGTTCATTTGAGAGGGTAATTGTGAAATCGGCATGTAAACTGGGACAGATGACAAAAAATGAGGACAGATCACAAAAATGCTTGATAGAATTTTAATGGGTTTATATCCTGATGATTTACTGTGGTTTGTATTCTGGCCATCCGGTTTAAAAAAATTAAATGGAGGAACTTAATAATAGTTAGTAATCTCTATATACAGATATCTGCATATGCATGCAGAATATGCAGTCAAAGGGGCAAGGTTTCTGTATCGGAAGCACTCTGGCTTCCGTTTGTAGTCCGAGTAATATTGACCAATCACGTTTGAGCGGGCTTTGGTCGCGTGCAGGTAAGCGGTCTGTGTGAAGAGGTGGAACACATTGGCCAAAATGCAACCTCTCAAAAAGTCAGCTGTCTCAAGTTGCTAATCGTTGCTAATCGGACTGTAAACAATGGCCGTCGCACAGAAGAGGAAGTCTTGGCCCGGATATCTATTATCCGTTATCTGGATACCTGCTGACTACACCGGAACCCCCGAAATATCGTCCCTCGTCCCTGTGGATAAATCGCCGTCAGACCGTTTGCCCATGGGTTCCAAGATTGTAATAGTAGTAATTCATGAATTAATACCTACACATTTAATAAACAGCCGTAACCTTAGTTATTAGAAATAACATTGACCTAACAACCACCGTGCACGCTGCGTGCTCCAGAAATCACTAGCCTTATTCACCTAAAAATTCAGCATTTACTATTAACTTTACATTTAAAATCAGTGAAAATGTTTCCCGTATTAACACAGAAAGCCCGATAGAAAGGCAGCTTTGAATAATTCTAGAGACACAGTGCTGCGTAAAGCGTCGGGAGCCCCAGTTTCTAGCATGGGCCTAATGTTGAGGAGCACCACATAAGATGCTGTCTGAAATACAAAACCCTCTAAATACATGGCATTAATATTGAATGGTGCTGCCTCCTCGGGAGGCCACTCTGCACCGCAGCACTGTGTGAAGGGGGATACTATTAGTACTGTGTGCACTGAAGGAAGCTTCTTCACACTAATGAAGCGATCAGGGCCAGGACTCTAAAGGAAATATCCGATTAGCGCGCACAGATGCATGTAAATAGGAGCAAGGTGGCCTAGTGGTCTAGGTGCTGGACTCCCAGCCGGAAGGTCGTGTGTTCGAGCCCCGGAGTTGGCCTGCCTGTAAGTGTCCTTGAGCAAGATGCCTAACCCCTATCTGCTCCATGTAGTTGTAAGGCGCTTTGGATAAAAAGAGGCTGATAAATGACCCAATTGTAAACAGCACACGACACAATAAGATCATATTGTTTAGGAGGAGTCTGCAAATGCACTGCGTCATTGTATGTCGTTATTCGACGATTACAAAATCGCACTCTCCTTTCTCCTTTTTTAACCTGTGTGTGTTCTGGATCTGAACCCAGAAGCAGGGTAGTGTGCATTGTAATGGTCTCACGGCGTACGCTAAGCCGCCTTCAGAGAGCCTGCATGTGATGTGCAGCGGTGCACGTGACCCGACCTTGTCCGCCCCCGCCGGGGCACGAAGAGACAGCACATCAGCCGGGCCAATAAAGGACAGGCAGTTTAGATGGTATTAAAAAACATTAGAGTTCCTGAAGCCCATGTTACTCCCAAAGCCATCAGGTAATTTGAAAGAGCTCCAGCGAATTTAAGATGTGCAGATGTTTTCCCTTCAATACTGGCATCTGTTTGTGCAGACACACTTTACGTTAGAAAACCACAAAGGGCCTCCAATGGGTTTTATGGCGCACTGTTAGCCAGAGCAGTCAGCTTTGTAATTGTGCCGGTCCGAGTAATGAAAAAAATTTGTGGCAAGCCCCGTTCCCTGTGGATGAAACGTGAAACGTGCAATTTTGCACAGCAGCAGTATCTGTGTTCAGTACCGCACTCTGGGCACCTGTGCGGTAATCAGTGGGTCAAATATGACACGTTAAAACAGGACAATTCTGGGCCTATTGTAACGAAGGGCACTTTGTTACTTGTAACTGATGACTTTGGCCTGGTAAATATTGTACAATTGGTTTGTGTGGTAATTACCCTTTTAACAAACAACTTAACTATGTACATAAAGAATGGCACTTTATTAACAGGGTTTGCACATTTATTGACAGTGAGTATTTGTTGACTCTATTTTGAGTATTTTGACTCTATTTGCTGAATATTGACGGTGTGGTCTTCCGGCTGGGGTGCTGGGGTGGATACTCGGCTTCACCTGAAAGAGAGTGGAGTTAGATTAGGCTCTGACGATACTGTTGATGTATTCGTTTGTTCATAACTGATGGACAACGGTTAAAATGAAAGGTTCTCTTGAGTTTGTGCAGTAACATCTGTGTGTAAAATCGTGGTACAAAAGCGTGTGCTATAGGGCATTCATTTAGTGAAGATTGCTTAAGAACTACAATTAGGTCATTTAGCAGATGCTTTTATCCAAAGCGACTTACAATCACATGGTGCTATTACATGGAGCAGATACGCGTTAGCCATCTTGCTCAAGGATGCTTTCAGGAAGGCCAACTCTGGTGCTTGAACCCACAACCTTCTGGCTGGGAGTCCAAAACCCAAACCACTAATCTATCCTAACCCTTCAATCATGTTTGTGTTGCTGGTTAGGCCTCACTACTTATGTTGCTGCCATGTTTGTACTGCTGTAGCTGTTTTTTGGTTAAAGTTAAAAAATAAATAAATAAGGAATTATATAATTAGCTAACTGTAGATTACAGACAAATATTTAAGATTTGTACAGTGCAATGTGAATTAGTGCATGTCTTGTGTAAGAAATTTAGTTTTTTATGTACATTCCAAGCAATTCCAGAAAAGGGAAATTGCTTGATTTAGATTGCAATTATTTGAATAATCTTGGTGTGGCTTTGGTGTTATTACCTATTATCACAGATTCAGTCTCTTAAACTGGGTATTAAAACTATACCACCATCTGTGAGTGCCTCACAATTCCTCAAACTTGACATAATCTTCTGGTCTATATAGCATGATTACTCTATTGGCCTTCACAACTAACAGAAACAAACAAATGTTTAGTAAGTGGAGATAATACAATAACATGCTTTTATCTGCTACATGTACTCTCATACTGACCTCCCACAGAAAACAGACAATGTGATGTTCCTTTCCCATTAGGTGACAAGGGCCTATATGAGACTGAAGTGATCCAAACAGTGATCTGCCACTTGAGGGAACTGTCTTTGCGAGTAGAGGTCGAGGAGAGGCGCAAGGACGAGTGTCCTACCGATGTCATCTCCAACTGCTCCTGGGTTTCCAATGGCACTTAAACTGAAATGGGCTCAACCAGGGACATGCTTCAAAAATGTTTTGTTTCTACTTGAGAAAAACTATCATGCCATAGCTAAGACTGCAGAGCAGTAATAGGATTCACAGCCCTCAAAACCCGGTTGACATTGGTCATAATCACAATGCTACGGTACCTACGGTGTAGCCATATAAAAGGCACTAGGTTAGGTCGTGTTAGTAACCTGCATAGCGAATACAGTTGTAAAGCTGAAGGTTTTGTTTTCGATTGCAACAACACGTGAAGCCATGCTGGAGGTGGAGGTGGTTAGAGTTGAAGAACCTTTTCTTAATAAGATAGTATCCATCTTCTGAACAATTAATCTGACGTGAACCCTCTACCTGGTATCCCTTTGGCTGTGCTTGACACTTGCATGTGACATTGTCATGAGGCTGTCAGATATGTTTATCCACTTCAGACAGAGTGCATGGAGTGAATAGACACAGGACCTGCCGCTAGTCTCCTAAAGGAAAGAGCGAAAGCCACGTGACACCAGTGATGGTAAAGTTCATTTTCTACATGAACTAGTTTAAAGTTCAGTTCACACATTTTAAAATTAACTAGTTCAGTTCATACTTCATACTTCAAAATTGAACTAAGTTCACAGTTCCAAAAATGAACTAGTTCATAGTTCTTTTTTTTCCATATTTTGCTGCTAGCAATTATTTTTTAAATTATTGCAACAGTCCATATACACTCACCTAAAGGATTATTAGGAACACCATACTAATACTGTGTTTGACCCCCTTTCGCCTTCAGAACTG
>JAODLI010034406.1:0-19007 GCA_027575585.1 Percopsis omiscomaycus | reverse complement strand
ATGACATTCAGGTGCTGATGTTTGGTTTTTACGCTCGCGTGTGCAGTCGCGAGTGGGCGTGTCTGTCTCTGTTTGTTGTTGTTTTCGTGTTTTCGTGATAAACTGTTCTGTATTTTATAACCAATTTATATTATTATTTATTTGTTTCTGATATTATATTGTGCAAGCTATGAGGTACTACTTTTAGTGAGTGTAAGAACCACTGCTTTACTGTACAGAACATGTAACTGACCATTCCTGTCTTTCTATACGGCCAACAGTACTCACCGTCTAAACTCCTAATGGGAGCAGCAGTGATGAGCAGTCCTAGCAGATTATCTGAACAAATAGGCTCGGGTGCAGAGCGATCCGGTGTCAGCTTATTACGAGCAGAGCAGTAGCCACAATGCTAGCTTGTCCAGAATAAAGGAGCATTGTGTTCCGTAGAAAAGAGGCCAATGTGTGTCTGTAGTGCGTCTGCATTTTGCCCCATCTTTGTGCCACTCACCTGGGCATCGTTATCGCTTTCATATTGTATCGGTTAAGTCTTTGAAGTTTATCAGCTCCAGACTTACTATGTTGACCTACTTATGGGGCTGCTGCTGCAATAGCGTAGAGCTTCAACAGAATGAGAGTGATTCACTGGATTTGGCTAGGCTTGACATTAAAGACTTGGTGGTAATGGTAATTATTGTAATTTTGATTGAGCAAAAGTAAGTTCCCATAAATACATGGGCGTGTGTGTGTGCTATTTCCAGTTGTGTGCATTTAAAACTTAAAAGTGGTGAGATTTTCTTTCTGACAGTTGTTCCTCTTAAATTGGGTATTTCATGGTGATGGAGGCAAAATACGAATTATTGTTAGACATTACTGTATGTATGCAGTACATATGGAAATACCCTGCCAAAATGGGAGGATTTGAAATGCTTTTCATAATGATACTGCTGTAGATCTTTCACACAACTACTTGCGCCCCCATTGGGATAAACAGTAGATTAGTATATATAACGGTGACTTTTTTTGTTGTTGTCCGTCTTTCACAGGGTGCTGTGCTTGAAAGTCACACTGTAGATGCTGAACCTCTCCATCCCTCTCAACAAGAAAAGGGCTTTGTACTCGTTGAAGAAAGTAACTTCCTGGAGCTACAAGATAGACGACAACACGACATAAAATCCCCTCCGGGCGTCCAAAGCGTCGCTGGGAATATCTCTCCTAAAAAAAGCCTGCTGGGAACGGGTGGCGATGGGACCTCACGTAATGCCATCGGCCCGGGCCCACTCTCTCCCGATTCCCTAACCCAAACACCCGACACGAGACGGAGTCAACTTAACACTACTATTCCTATGGAGAGGAACTTTATAGCTTCGGTGCAGGTTCCCCCAGAAGAACAGGGGGAGACGGTCAACGTTCCCCTCCCAGCAGCAGGAAAAGGAGAGGATAATTCGGTGCCTCGGCACCGAGACACGCCCGTCGCGGTACCCAGACACGGGAGCATCGTCATTGGTTCTGACAACAGGAAGTACCGACTCTTGAGAGGCGCCCCTGGTCCAATTGGGCCATGGGGAAAAAGAGTAAGCATTTCTTGCAGGAAACTTCTAGCTCTCAACTCAAGAAACCCTTCATAACAGGTCGTCTTTGTTGTTTGATTTTATAAATGAGCATAAAGCCGTGCTTTAATTTCAACCGAATGTTTCCCCTTGGTGGCTTATGTAATACACTCAAACTACTACTGTTAAATTGGCCTATATTTTAGTTGTACGTGGGGGTTATGGTCATGCTGTGCAAACAGTGTGGTCTCATCTACCCACGTGATGTTGACTCATGTTGGTTTACATCCAACATGTAAAATTACAGGGGGGGGAAAAAAGGGAACTTTGAACATGTGTGGCGTTAATACGGCACCACGAAACCACAGTGACCTTTTCATTGTGAGATCATGTCACGTTACTATGGTGTGGTAAAAGAGGCTCATTGGTTTGTTGCTTCCACAGGGATGTGCTGGGAGAGAAGGCTATATTGGGGTTAAAGGAGACAAGGTAAGATATGTACAGCATTCATCGCAGGTTGGTGATTTCCATCGTGGAATATTCATCATTTGGTCAGTAATAGGTACCACTTTATACAGAGTGTTGCTAATAAATCCTCCATTAAGGCCTCGGTATGCACTACAGTACATAAAGGCATAAAGGCATGTTATAAATGTGGTTTTGTCACATTTGACTCTGGCAGTTATGAGACACTTTTATGGACCCTCAATTAGACATGGCCTAAAGTTAATGATGCTTACGCATTTATGTAGTAAACTGAAGCATTAAACCTGCACAATGTAACTAAACGGAAGCCACTGAGGCTAATCCTTCAACAACTTTGCCGTTATATGTGAAATAGATTCAACGTGGCTGCTTTTTTTTTGGTATCCTCAGATGTCACTTCCTGTGTGCAAAAGGGTTTCCAGCCACCAATCAAACCAGACCTAATAAGATTCTAGCAGCCAAACTCGAGCCTTTTGATTTGTGGGTGGATGGGTTTTCTTTTTCACAGTACACAACTTTTTATTTACAGTACAGGTTACATAATGCAGGCGTCATAAATTAGGATTTAATATATAAATTGAGCTTTCCGGCTCCAGCGTACGGACAGCGCGTGGACCAATCGGGGCTATTATACTCTACTCTTCTATGGTCGACCCACCACTGCTGTTTAACATCAGCGGTGTGCTGCTTTAACGTCATTTTCCCGCAAATGTCACACCCAGACACATAGGTGCCGTCTACAAGTGTCACGGCTTTTGTGAGAGGTTGTCGTTGTTGAGGGTGAAGCAACAGATGTTTTATTTAAAATGATGATCCAAAATGGCTCGCATGCTTTAACTATGTCAGTTTTCGATTTAAAGATCAACGTTGAAATGGTTTCCCCAGGGACCTCGAGGTGTTCCTGGCCTAGAGGGGAGGAGAGGGGCGTCGGGTCCCCAGGGACCCCCAGGCATGCCCGCCCTCTACCTCTGGAGGAACTCTGAGGAGGACTGGACGACGTTCAGGGTGAGGCTCCCTTGACAACGCACTGTGACCAGCGTCACACAGCCTGGTGGCTTTGGTTGGATCTCTCTCTCTCTCTCTCACTCTCACTCAACATGGCCGTGGGCCCAGCTCGCCCCAGACACGGTCCTCTCCAGCGTCAGCTTGAGTTTGTGTCTCCTCTTAAGGTTATTTTAGACCGCCGAAGGCGTAGTCACAGGCAGTTTACCCAGCAGCCCCGGCGTCCTGGCTGGAGCCGCATCACTCTGACTATTCCTGACTGGTGATTTTACCCTTGAGTGCCACAGTTCTTAGCTCCCCGCCTTGTGGGTGGAATTGAAAACAGTTGTATTGCTAATAATGGACATATCAATTTCTGCGATCGTATATTGCTGCACACATACTGGCACAAACAGACCATGTTTCATAGCTATACTACAATTACCATGTTCCCAAATGAGATTTGTTTCTTATGAAGATGTTGTATCACACAAAAGTACAACATACATATACTTTTTACTAGGTTACTACTACCTAAAGTCCCCATGAAATGGCTTGCTTTTGAAGCATGCCCTCTTGAAACGGGAAGTTTCAAGGCAGGACATTTGTGTTTCTACAATAGTAAGGAATGTTTTACAATGTTACACACTCGCAGATGTTTAAGTGAATATAAATATTATAATTGGGTTGAGTGCTCAGTATTTCCCAGTGGTCTAATCACAAGGAACTCAAGGAATTATGTCGGACTGGATTTGACAGACTGGTTGACATTCTCTATAGATAGCTATCAAACTACATGTTTGAGATTGATAGTAGATAGTTAGACATACAGTAACTGTGCAATACACTTGTAATGTTATATTTAATAAGCTTAGAGGCATTCATATTTAAAGAAAACTCTTCCACGTATCTCTACCAACCAGTAGTGGTTGGAATAGATTATCTAGTTGACGTAAATTAGTTCTTTGTGGCCTCATGGGGAGAAATGCTCAATTTCAGCTTGGTTTGAGGTGTGCGTGCGTGTGTGCGTGCGTGCGTGCGTGTGTGTGTGTGAAGGCCGATGAGTGTGAAGCAGACACGCCTCACAGCTCCCTGTACTTTCATGCACAGTAATGAGAAATGAAGTGTCTGCCAAGCATTGTAACCAGACCCACCCTGCAAGCCTCCTGCCTGGGTCAGGTCCTGTGCTTTGGCTGACCAGCCGCTCGGGCAGGCCTGAGCGTGGGCTGTGAATGGCTCCAGTGTTGCCTTCAAGTCGGAGCACACTGGGAGCTCTGACTGGCTCTTAACCATCACCCAGGCCTCCGGCCTCTCCGGGCCAACAGAGACACCGCGAGGATTAGGGGAGGTCCGCGTCTCTCTCCTGTCTGAGCCTCACCCTGAGTGGGCGCCCTGCTTACCCCCGGAGTAGAGGCCGAGCCCCGGGGCCAAGACAAATATCAGTTGGAACAGCGGCGTGGAGCAGTTTAATCAACCAGCAGGCCTCCTCTGCGTGGTAGATCGTGTTTCAGTCGAGTGTCACTTCCCCCGGCCCCGTCAGAGCTCTGCGAGCTCTGGCTTCCTCTGTGCCACATCTCTTATCTGCCATCAGAAGAGGACAAGTCGCCCGTGTGTGGGGCTCTCAACATTTTGTCCAGGGGTAGTTTGTCTTGGCTCCATCTCACCGTGTGTGTGTGTGTGTGTGTGTGTGTGTGTGTGCGCGCGTGTGCGTGTGCGTGCGTGTATGTGTATGTGTGTATGCCTGAAGTACAGTATCTGGAAGTTGGTACAGTATAGTACTCTGCAGACACAATACAGTCCCGGCTGGCTGTTCAGAAAGCAGCTCTACACACTAAATTGACACCCCAAGCACGAAACATCCTAGTGTCTCGCATTTCTCATTACTGTGGCTCGAGTTTTTATTTTATTTTTATGTGTTTATGGTTCATTATATTGTTGTTATCTTTGCCGGTGTGACTACATTTGTGCAGCAAACAGGAGTTCCTAGTCAACCAAGGAGCCACTTCTTTTGGGCATTATTATAGATCCAAAAGTTTGAGAACCACTCGTATAGGAGATCTTTTTACGTAATGGCCTTTCCTATTTTCCAGAGATCGACTTTCTATCATATGCTCCGGGCAGGCTGGCCGGTGAGTAGCACTGCTAAATTAGTTTGAAGAATGAATTGGGGCTGGTGCGTTATCATTGATGTGTCTCTCATCGGTACATTAAGATGGAGCCGGGCCACGCAGGACCAATCGGAGAAATGGGAAAGCCTGGCCCTCCGGTGAGTTTGGCACAGAGGTCTGGCTATTACACGCATGCACTTCTAATCCCAATGTGTCTGTGTGCTCTCAGCTGAGTAGTTCAAGGATGAACTGATTCGATTTTGAAAGCCCACACACCACCGCCCCCAGCTTTGACGTAGGGTTCAGAAATTTGCTGCATAGGTCCTCCTTCTCATCAGGGTCAAAATTTGCCTTAAAGACCCATATAGACCGCCATGAGGGATTTTCTGCCATTGTGAATTTTGTGTGATTCCCGGAACAACATCAAATATCTCCATTAAACTTTCTATATAGATTCTATAGACCAGCACCTGAACACACTGTATTAACCGTGGATGTATACCATTCATTTCAATGAAAACTGCTCACCCATCGCATACGACAGAGAATGCTTCTTTCGACTTCCGTGTGTTTAGTCTGTCATCTTAAGGGGCCAGCCCATAGCATGTGCATTAGTGTCTTCTGTGCCTAGCGCACCTGACATTACATTTTATAATGTCAAGAATCATTTTTTGAATTTGTGCCACGTTCAAGGAGTGTTATTATGGTTTTAGAGGCGCATGTTTTCTATGGGCCAGCAATATGCAGTACCAGGGTAGGCCACCATACTAACCAGTATCTTAAACAACATGGCTGCTGTGAACCAATAAATATCCAAGTGGTGGGAAAATAATACATGTAAATCTGTTATATTCAGACTACAGGCTCACCATCTGCAAGCATATTCAATTGGCATACAAATTATGTAAATAAGTTAATTGATGTAATTACTTAATGAATCAGTAATTGATGTTAGTATTTTCATATATGCAGTACATATGTGGCTAATTCAGATTTTGTGTGATACAGGGTATTCCTGGTGACCCTGGGAACACAGGAACGCCAGGACATAAAGGCCATATGGTGAGCTAAATGCATCAAATAACTGTTGAAAAGAAAGCCAACACTGGGAGGGTGAAGCAACAGATTCTTGTAAATGCCAGAAAAAAATGCAATAACTAAACCTAGTTCAGTTCAACTGTGTATGTTGATTGGCCGAGTTGTCTTCCTTCCTTTCTATTTTACATATTGGCGTGTGTGCGTGTGTGCGTGTGTGCGTGTGTGTGTGTGTGTGTGTGTGTGTGTGCGCTAGGGTTACCCCGGACCAAAGGGGGTTGCTGGGCAACCAGGGCAGTGCGGCCGAGATGGAAGCCCAGGCTTGGACGGACATCGTGGCCCACACGGGCCTGCCGGGCTCCCGGTAAATACTTCACAACATCACATCAGTCTTCAGCAAACGTCAATACACCAGCCAGTAACACTGGTCGTTTCTCCCTCCAGGGTCCCAGAGGCTTTAAGGGAGACTCGGCCCCACAGGGAGAAAAAGGGGATGAGGTGAGAGAGTCCAGTCTGGGAATGAGTGTGATGTGTGATGCT
Source organism: Percopsis omiscomaycus (assembly GCA_027575585.1). Classification (NCBI taxonomy): domain Eukaryota; kingdom Metazoa; phylum Chordata; class Actinopteri; order Percopsiformes; family Percopsidae; genus Percopsis; species Percopsis omiscomaycus. The sequence continues at coordinate 12,331 of JAODLI010034406.1, read as the reverse complement.
GTATTGATTTCCAGTTAGGAAAATCTCTCATCTTGTTTGTTTGTTTTTGTCTTGTTATCTTGTGCCCTGCCTGCAAGTCAAGTTTCCCACTTGGGATAAGAAAATGTCTGAACTGAACAGAGCAGCTAGGCCAGTGGCTATAGAAGCCAGTATACTGGTCCCAAATGAAACCCAGTTGTAGACAGGTACAGCTGAGTGGTCTGGGTGTTTCGAAAAGAAATATGGAATAGCTTTCTTCCCTCTGTGTGTGCTGAACCTCAGGGCTTCGCTGGCGAGCCCGGACCATGTGGAGACAGGGGGATGCCTGGGGACAAGGTCAGTACATACATTTGTATGTAAAAAAACAAAACATGACTGTACTGCATTCCTCCATCCTGTCCTTGTCACTGGATGTGATTTAGAGACCTGACAACACTGCCCTCTAGTGGTTCTAAAAGGTTGAAAAAGCTAAGCATCTGTGAATACAGTATCACAATTACGTCATTGTAGCAAACACTTTACACAGAGCAGATAGGTATCACAGGACCACAAGGTCAAAGAGTAGTTGAATAATGCTTAGTAGTGGTACACTACCTTGTAAACTGTGGACAATGAATTTGAACACCGTGAGAGGAGCAAAAGACATTATACAACCCCAAAAAATATGGAATCACCACACTTGGAGGATGTTCACTCAGTTTTTCTATTTACTTTGCAGCAAATAAACAAATCGCAGATAACAAATCACAAAACAATTTTTGTTTAGCTGAACAGAACATTTTAGCTTTGTGAAACGTACCGCAAACAAATTAGTTTGATTAATGGCATACTTTTACGCCTGGTGGATGCAAGCCTTTAGAGTTTGAATTCAAAACGGAAAAAAAAAAACAGAGTGCACCTCTGCATAAATGTCGCTGGGGCTTCCTTTTAAGTAACTTATTCACCAACATTACTTCATTTTTATGATGACAAATGCCTTTTTTAACAATGACAACAACAACTATGCAGTTGATTGATGTATTTACTGTACATAAATGTCTATGTCTAAATGTTATCCAGGGGTCTAAAGGAAGACGAGGAGAAGCTGGACCTGTTGGCCCAACTGTAAGAACATTTGGCCAAGACAAGACGACTTTCATCTGCTTTCCCCTTAGGTCATTGTTTCTCAACTGGTCTAACCTCAGGACTCTTGTCCTTGGTCATTAAGTCACGACCCAAACATAATTTAATTTCCGAACCATTATAATTGATTTCATACAAAAGAAATTATGCAGTAATCCACAATGTATATGCACTGTTCAAAACACCTACGTACCTTTTTTTTTTTTAAAGAAAAAGAAAAAAAGAAGCGCACCATCGGACGTTCGGTAAACTTAAAAAGTTACACTTTTTGACAGAGCCAAAGCACACATCCGTGTCCCATTCCACACCTGCCTGCTACCTGTTATGGAAAAATAATAATATACCACACTGGAACAAGAGAAAATATAGTCTTTGTAATTTAATTTAATTTAATTGTAAGATCTTGCAAGAAATGGAAACAGTTCACACACAATTCCAAGCCTGTCTGTGGAGTGTGACAACACACTAAAACCAGAGTTGTCCTTTTATACATGTAAACAGACTAGGTCAGGGGGGTTTGAACAACAGCATGGATGCATGCAGTCATGACATTCTTCGTGTGACATCCTCATGAATACCTTTTATCTGAAGGAGGTAATAGAAAAGACACAAAAGGCTGTTTTTAAGAGAGAAGAAGAGACAGGAAAGTTGTTCAGAGAAAAGCTGACATCCTGGGCAATTTAGAATCACCAGGCATCTGACATGACATATCCCGTGTGTGTTTAGCAAAGAAACCTTTGTCTAAACATATAGAATTGTAAAACATGGGAAGGTATGTAGTTCAAATAAAAATTCTATAACAGACCCACCAGTTGAGAAACACTGACTTAGATGCTTGTATAATAAGATACCCGAGTTATGTGTTCTTAAATGACAACGGGTTACAGTATATGTGCTATTTTCTATTATTTTCTTGTTGCTGTGAACGAATCAAACTGATAAACCTGTGTGATTTATACAAACAAACATGTATATTTCCTTTTTTTAGGGTGTGCTTGGCAAAAGAGGCATCGAGGGTCTTCCTGGACCACCAGGGCCACAAGTAGGATATCTCTGAACAAGACTGTTTAATTGTATCTCAATTTTGTACATTTTCAATCTAACCCTTCTCATGCCTAAAAAACATATGTGTATTGACCAGGGAGAGTGTGGACTCGATGGCCTGAAAGCCCCTTCAGGACCAATGGTGAGCTGCATGTAGCACGTCACCCCAACCCCCACCTTGACAACCGCTGTATCTTGTATACCTTATCCCACTGAAGCTACAGAGCAGTTGTATGTGCGGTACAGTATGCATCGCGTGACGTGAAGAGATAACAAAATGGAGAGAAATGTCCTATGTGTTTTACAGGGGGCTCCAGGGATCACTGGCACAATCGGGCCACAGGGGCAGAACGGCTCTGAGGTGAGGTTCCACGTGGATCTTGGAGTTACTGTCGGGGGCCGTGCGTCCTATGCTGCAGTTGCTTGTGATGTCACAAATCGCATAAACCAATGAAAAATAAGATGTCAGTTGTCCTGCCCAACAGCCCCAGTCAGTGGCACAAGAGGATCAGCCAACTTACTGTACAGTATCTCAAACACATGCCCTGTCTTTACAGGCCCTTGTATGCTTGCACAACTAAATTAAACATATCCATTAATGATGTAATGAGCTGCAGACGTTTACTCTGGTTAGACAGTGTCAATGTGACAATGTGAAAAGGGTTCATTAAAGCAATGGTATGTCAGATGTTGCAATGCAACAACGAATGGACTGTCACATTCACCTCACCCAGACACCAAACCAGCTTTGCAATAGACTACATCATATTGCGGCGTACATTGGCAATCGCAACCTTTTCATGTTCATAACTTACTGCAGACCTCCCATTTGATTTGATTTGAGGCCAAGGACGAAAGAGGTCACAGATAGCTTGCCACCACCCCACCAGCTTGTACTGCTGTTTTTGTCCAATGGGCATTTATTAATGTTTCAGTGTTGATCAACTCATCAAAGCTGGTTTGTTTTCAGAAAATGGATGCTAGGTGAAGTGTGCTGTAAAAAAATGATTCAATAAATCAGTACATCTTTTTTTGTTGTTGCTTACTTGACGTTACTTTTCTCTCCCTTCATTTAAAATCACTGACTCTTCTTTATTGTGCTCTTCACAGGGAGATCCAGGCCCAGTTGGCCCGCGAGGTCGCAAAGGCCCTCAAGTATGAACTAACTGGTGCTAGAGATCAAAACACTCATCGACAGTGAATAAGCAGGGCAGCGACTGACTGCCTCTTGTTGTATCTTTGATAGGGCCCCTCAGGGTTGTCAGGAGAGAGGGGCTTTCCTGGACCTAGAGGGCCGCAGGTAAGATGGGTGGACGCCACACATGTGGGATATGGTGTTTGGAAATGACATATGCCTTATACTATAGTCCGCAATGGCCCCAGAATGAAATGTGATCATATTTATGTATTATGATGTAAACAGGAATATTAAGGCACAATTACAGTACACCCCATTTACTTTATCTTTGGGCTGTCTGAGTCCTGACTCTTGTGTGATGCACATATAATATTTGTCAACAATCTATTCCAACGCGACCAAGCCCTCCCTCACCTGAAAACTCAGTGCATTAAGTAATGGTTGTTATTAACTAGTTGTTATTAGATCCTACACAGGTATATTTACGTAGCTCTTAATTACAATACAATCTTAAAGGGCTGCACAACAGATATAAACAACACTTCCCTAGAGCTTATTCTCCAAAACGTGGGCAACCTTTCCAAGATGGCAAGGGTGCAATGAATGCTGAATGCAACAATATGATATGCTCGTTAGACAATATAAAACAAAATAGATTCTCTAGAAACAGGAACCTTGCCTGAAGCACAATCTAAACTTTCCTTCAACTGAAATTGATTTTAACAATGTTTTGTCATGCCAGCTTTTTCAAATTTTTTATTAATTTTTTGCCCAGGGACAGCAAGGGAATGGTGGCCCTCCTGGCTTGAAAGGAGATGTAGTAAGTTTTCATAGTGTTCTTTCTCTTTTTTTTTTTAAAACAAACAAGCAAACAAAAATACAAATCTATTGGTGTTATTGATTAGTTTTTCCCTCTTTTCTGATAGGGTGAAATAGGACCTACGGGAAGAAAAGGTTTGCCTGGCATTGAAGGGGCTATGGTAAGTCTGTTGTAGCCTGGATTTAACCATCCGGATATTGAAAACTACGCCTGCACGATTTGCTTTGCTTTACTTATCAGTCTGGGAACTCTCAATTGAGAACCGTTTATCATCCAGGCTGTGCCAATAGGTGTCAGTCAAATCCTTAGTAGGTGATTGGATCCCCTTCAACTAATCAGAACATCAGGATGGCTTTTCTGTTGTGTTGATTAGTAATGGGCGTTTGTTTTCTTCAGTAATAATTTGACCCAGAACAATATGTATTTCTGTTTATCAAGACACAATATTTGATACAGCACCTTGATTCAATTCCCTCAAATTCAACCTGTTTTACATCCCTTTTTTGTGAATATTGTGAAAAGAAGTCTCTGATGTCAGCTTTGTTGTTTGAATTATGGTCTCTCCGCTACAGTAAAGACTGTATCTATAGATGGTTTTAATCTGCACGTGGTTCACATATGACTGCTGCTCAGCCTTTTACTACAGATATCTGATTTTCCATTGATTTTCCATTTTAAGAAATAATACCAACTTTTAAGTAATAATGCATGGCCCATTTCTTTTCCAAACAACCAGCGTTGGATACAGTTTCTTTATATTGCGACAGACAAATTTCCGACCCTATAGTTAATTGTTCTGCTGGAAGGCGGTAAAAGATGTCCACCAAATACAGTACTATTAATATCGAGTTGCCCACCCTTTTGCTATACTCTTGAGTTAACTAACATACTAAGGCCTCAACTGTAATTACATTTTTCTTATTTTTATATATTCATTTTCTGTCAGTCGAATACTCTATTATTTGGTCAAACATTTCCCCCCAACATTATTATACTGAATCTGTTGCACCTCGTGTGATCTTTGACATTGTTGTCTTGTAGATGATGGACCATTACAGAGTTTGTGAGGGAACTATTCATATTTTAACCGCTATTTCTCCGTCTGGCTCCTAGGGGTTGACAGGAATTTCTGGTCTAAAAGGATTTCCAGGTGGCAAAGTAAGATTGACATTCTTCTGCCTTTTTATTGGTGGCATATATGCAGCAGTTGGTGTCAAACAACAGCTAAGAACTTGAATCGATTAGAACTAACCCATCGACCTGGGGTTGAATGTTTAGGGTCTGAGAGGTGCAGATGGGGACAGAGGCGAGCTTGGTCCTAAAGGAGACATGGTGAGATGAAGATATGGTTGGTTATCTCACGTGAAATACCCTGTTTTGTCACACTGTGTAAGAACTGAATTGCAAAATAAGCTATCTGGGAAAATACACGTTTTTATGCCTTGCCCTTTCAAAATACACCTTCCTTGTCTTGCAAAATGGACAACACACTTGATGGCGATTTTTCTTTTTCTTTCTTTCCCAAAATGTAGTGTTTTTGCACTAAACCTCTATTTATTTTTATATTTCTCTCTCCTCAGGGCCCTCCTGGCACTGCAGGAGTCCAGGGTCAGCAGGGAGAAAGGGGGAAACACGGCCCCACAGGTTCCCCCGGAGTGACTGGTCAACCTGGGCCCCAGGGGAAAACGGTAAACCCAATGATATCATTTGAATGACCTGTGTGATTGACCCAATAACCCACTGCCGCCACCAGAGAACACTGGTTGAGACACTTTTGAACTATAACTGTGTGTCACTGTTGCTGTTTTCATAACCACCAGTAGGTGCAAAAATCAGAGCCATTTCCAAGGACTGAAGTGACATTGTCTTCTTTTAGGGCGAAGAGGGTGAGACAGGCCTCCAGGGATCAGTTGGAAATTTGGGACCAAAGGTCAGAATGTATTGCTTCCTGGTCAAGCATTGTTACCCTGACAGAATGACACTGTATACGGTCACTTTTTACAACAAATGCAGAAACATGATTATTATCATGACTGTAGTCAAACAAACTAATGAACAAACAAAAATGATCAGCGTGATAAGCTTTTAAGTTGAGGGCTTAAATGTACTGTATATTTAAAAACTATACTAGGAGTTTAAAGGTAAGAGTTTTGGGTCTAAACAAAAATTCTTTACAGTTACTGTAAGAACTCTATACACTATAAGTTGCTTTGGGTAAAAGCGTCCGCTAAGGGACCTAATTGTAAATGTAGTATAATGTATTTATTTGCTGTATTTTAACAGTCAGTTGTTGTTTGTTTCAGGGCAACAGGGGCTCCCCTGGGCAAAATGGGAAGTTTGGACCTAAAGGATCATGGGTAACTGGAACTAGGACTCCCTCTCTCTTTCTGCCAGTCTAATTGTATACTGCTCTTATTGTCAACACAGCCTAGAAACTGTCCATGTTTTCCTTTTGATGAACTATGCTCTTTGACTTCTTTTAATAATTATTTGGAAAACAATGGAATTCTATGGCTTCCAAGAAAAGACCTATATCTAAAGAGAGAAGAAAACATTGTTAGTTTTGATGTTTTCATAGGCTATGTTGACAATAATAAAAAATAAAAAATTAGACCGGACTTATTCTTTAACCAGTGAACTGGTTTGTGATGTTCACTCATATCTGTATTGGCCTACTTCATATTTCCAGGGTCGTCCAGGACTTCCTGGGCTTTTTGGTCTACCTGGTATGCTGGTAAGGACCAAAAAAAATGCAGTCACCATTAAAGGGCTTCACGTGCTGTATTGAGGGCATGATTCTCTAGTGTATTGGATGTGTAGCAGACTGTTGTGGTTGTCTGTGTGTTGTTGCAGGGTTTTAGAGGTCATCATGGGATTGAGGGAGCAGAAGGAAAGCCTGGTACACAGGTTCCCATTTTATAACTTTAAATCTCAAATGACTGACAATCAGTGACACATTATTCACTCTTTTATACTCTGCGAGACAATTATCATATTGTAATATAATGTTTTACCTGTAGGGGGCTCCTGGTTCCATTGGCAGTCCCGGGCTCAAAGGAGACAGAGTGAGTCACATTCTCCTAACCCCTTGGGTTGGCTGGACATTCTTTTAAGTCCTTTTAACCAATCAGCTTGGAGTATGACCCAATCACACACAGTTAGTGAAGTGTACCAATAAATAAATGGGCTTTAAGAGCTCTTCAATGTATCGCCTGTGGGCCATTTTCTCAGTGGCGGCCGGTGACTCCAAAAATTGGGGAGGACAGGAGGAAAACTAACCCACGGCATCATGTTATTTTACACTAGTTGGCTACTTATGTTAGGCTATATTGTTCTTATGTTTAAATGTAGCAATAATCCAACAAGCAACCTAATGCAAACTTAATATATGCTATACTACATAACTAATGTAATAATGTAAGGTAATGCACCTGAAGGTTCCGTTTAGCCAAACCAGACTACCGGTAACCGATCAAAACCAATTCATGTTCAAATAATCAAAACGAATAGTTTTGTGTTTCTATTCCAGGAACAGCAAAGCGAGTAATATCCCATTTGAATGCACTTCCCTTAATTCGAAGTCCGTCATGTACCGGTATCACCGCGGCTGTAGTTGTGGTCCACTTTAGTTTCTTCTCGCAACAACTTTATTAATTGCTATTAAACCCTTTTTAGCATCCACTAGCCAATCAGGTCAGGTATCGGGTCTGTTTATAGCTTCTATTATTTTATGGGTTATGTATGTTGAACCTGACTTGTATCTGTTCACATTTAGGGATTTGCTGGGATAGCTGGTAGCCCAGGCTTGCCAGGTCCTCTAGGTTCTCCAGTAAGTGCTTTAACTGACGCGTGTACGGATGTGTACTGTATTCTTTACTAACGTAGTCTAACTCCCACATTGCAACATGTAGACCTGATTCATCTGTTCCTCCAACAGGGCCCTCAAGGAAAGCCAGGACAGGAAGGCATTCCTGGAGCAGCTGGTGAGAGGGTAAGTAGATCTAAATTAAATGTCTTCTAAATTATTAAGGTTGGTTAGAATCTCTCAGCATGAAAATACTATCTATTTTGCAATCTCCACGATTTGTTCTGCTCTGCACATCAGTCTGGAAACCCTCTATTCAAAACTTTTTTGTGAACTAAAGCCTAATCTACTAATCGGAACAAAGGTGTGATGATGGTTTTCAAACACAGGCACTTGATTGGCTATCTGCACCAACTGAACTATCCACCTGGACGCTGATTGGCCGGTGGTTCTCTGACTGGGTCCCGAATGGTTTTGAATGGAGGGTTCTCAGACTAATGTGCAGATCAGAACATGCCGTGGAGCTTGCGAGATAGAGATGGTCTCAAATAGAAATGTTTCAAATAGAAATTGATGGCAACTTTAAAATGTTACTTCTTCTCTGAAGGGTTTCATAGGGAAACCAGGAGTAATTGGCTCTCAGGGGCCAGTAGGCATGTATGTAAGTAACCTCAATGTGCATTTTGGATTGACTGACTGACTGATTCATGTCTGTCTCAGTGCTGTGTGATCTAAAATTAAGGTTAATTTTATCTGTGATGTCATCACTCTTAATCTAAATGTTTTAAGAATTTCATTTTTTTTATTTTCAAAATTACTTAAATATAGCCTATTGTGAGAACTGAGAGGTTTTCTTAATTAAATGTCTGCAGGAGACTCGTGTCTGATCATCTAACTTCCTAAACTATCTGAAAGAAGGAAACCAATATACATGCATGACTCAGGAAGCTAAACGGAAGCCAATTTATGGGACAAGATACCCAGTGACATTAACATTGCAAATTCAGTTGAACATCTTAGCAGCTTAGAAGCATGCCCCACGTCTAAAGGTCAATGTAACCTCTCAACTTCTCTACAGGGTTACCCAGGAGCGCTGGGTCTGATTGGACGGCCGGGTCACATGGGGCAAAGGGTAAGGCATGATGCCTTAGTTTGTAGAAAACAAGGTAGAAAACTTTACTCCTCAAACTTGTCCTCTAAATTTAGGAAGTAAATTATTAGTAAGAAAGTTAAAAGACAATCATACCCAAGCATCTCATTTTGAAGTTTGGCTTCTGTGTTCACGGCTTATTTGTTTGTTTAAAGGGGGCTGCAGGGGTCAGAGGTCGTACAGGTGTAGCAGGGAAGGCTGGGCCTCAAGTAAGTAGGTTAAATCCATCTGAATAGTGGTATGCATTGGTGCTTCAGTGTGCAAATCCCCATTTTATTTACTGTACGTTAATGTGGTATGCCTACATTAAGTAATTGTTGTTGGTTTTTTTTTAGGGTTTACTGGGCCATGTTGGTGAGAGAGGGCCCCCTGGACCTTCGGTGAGGAAATGATCAGATTAATCAAAGGCTCACTCTTAAAGGGACAGTTAATAATTTTAGTTATCCTATTTATTACTCAGACGTGATGCTGTTGATAAATACAATGATTGGATACAAGCGAAGTAAAGTTTCATTCAACTTATAACAAAGTTAAAATAATTACAGCAAATCTTAAAAAGCATAAGGCCTTTGAACTGAACTTCATAAAATTATGAAGTGTGTAAAGTGGAAGCTTAGCTGTTGATTTTTACAAAATTCTGTAATAACTCTCTACTTCCAGTATAACTGAGGGAATGATGTGTAAAATATTGTGTCCCAATTGTGTAGTCAATAAAGTATATGGGAAACTTTTTTCACCAACTGACAGCATCACTTATCAGTTAAAAAAAAAGAACTGAACTGCATCTATAAGTAAACATCAGTGGATGACCAGATGATATTGTTCTATTTTAGGGTCTTCAAGGACAGATTGGTCCAAAAGGCATTCAAGGAATACCAGTGAGTACCTCTTAAACTGGAATTATAATATATTATGATATTGTACAATATACATACATTTACACGTTTTCCTTGTTGTAGACTCTAGGCGCTTTTCCACTGCAGGAACTCTGGGCACTTCCCAGGTGGTGTGAACATTTACAGAATGGGCCCCTAATCGGCCCGTTCAGCCTTTCTGTTTCCATTGCGGTGCTGGAACTACGAACCTACAACATTTCCCTTTGCTCTTCGATTGCAACGTAAATTCCGAGCACGACAAAATGATATATTTCTTCAGCGGCAGCACGCCATCACTAACATTACAATGATAAACCAGAGATTTTCCAGATAACGTTAGGCCTACCTCGAGTTGACAGTTGGAAGTTGCTCTAAAGTTGTTAAAAATTAAATGGCTTCACAGCAGCTGTAATTACATAATAAATTAATATAATGACGCTTGTTGTTGTCTTCCACTCATGTCGCGTTTAACCAATAATTGCCGAGCCCCGTCCAGCAGCTTTTCAGGGCTGCTCAGAAGTACCTACCCCGGAGTAGGTACTTCTTTCGGCCCCAAAAACGTCCCCCAAAAGAGTTCCTACAGGGTTGGTTCCTGCAGTGGAAAACAGCTGTTTGGTGCTTCCTCCTCTAAAATGGCCCGCAAGTTCCTGCAGTGGAAAAGCGCCTTCTGTTGTTACAGATATATCTCCAAGTTGTGAGTTGTGAAATGCATTCTTTGGAGTGATAAGACATATAAACCAATCATACAAGTGCGCGATGAGCCGCAATATACAGTACTCACAAAGTGTAGGCATGCCAGCCAGCAGTCCAGTATCTAAAATACCTCTTACTTTCTTTAAAAGCAATGGGTGTGGACCCACTTTATACTACTTAATTCGTTGGAGGATTGTTAGTCTAATTGTTAGTATTAAGGAGCCAGACATGTCAAGGACCACTAGACTATCCTAACCCCATCAAATCACAAATCATTTTCAGGGTTCTCCTGGCAAGCCAGGACCAGAGGGCCCCATTGGCCGAACAGGCCCCCCAGGAAGCCTGGGGCCTTTGGGGCCACAAGGGCCAGCTGGACCCAGAGGGTTTCCAGTGAGTGGGTACTTTCGCTTTACTCCTTGTTGTTTTACCATAGTATAAATCATACGCCAAATACTCTATATTGTATAAAACGTACAGATCAACCGATGTGAATTTGGTGTGGAAGTAATATCTATCTTGTTAATTAGGGAACTCCTGGTACAGTTGGTTCCACCGGTGAGATTGGAGAAAAAGGAGAACCGGTAACAGAATGACACACACACACACTGTGCATACATGTCTTAGGCTGTATTCAAGGGCTGTGTTATGCTATATGTTACCATTAAGAGTTCTGCTAAATTTCAATAACTTCTTAGCTAAGAATTTTCCTGAGATAAATTTTTACTCTGGGATGTCTTAAGCTAAAATAAATGGTGGGGTTGACCTGCTATGGATGACGTCGTCTCATACATGTGCATACTTACAATGCCCATAATGACTGGTTGTTGCGGGAAAGGTGGGTGTCGGGCATTCATGAACCTTAAAATACTATTCTGTTGCGAGCTCCGGAAGGTACACATTATCTTGCCATATTCAAATATACTGTATACATTTTCATTAATACGTGTTACTGATTGCATACATGTCCTGCAACGTTGACTTTGGGACTGTTCAGTATTTACCGTTAGTGACTTAGTGGTCCTTTGTACCCCCCCTAATGTCTTCCAGTGGTGGGAGCTGGTTTTAGCACTAAACTTCTTTGTGAATTACTCTTTTGACCGAAAAGTTATGAATCCTAGAGTTGAGACTGACATGGACATTATTTAATGTAAACCGTTCTGACCCAAAGATTGTAGACTTAATAAGACCTAATGTGTTTTTAAGGGAATACCTGGGTCTGTTGGTGGTATTGGCCCATCCGGATTGGACAGTCAGCAGGTTTGTTGATCATCTTGTTCATCTATCTTCTTCTGCTTCTGCTTCCTCTTCTACTACTACTGCTATTTTATGAATGTGTGATTTCTTTCTCCAAAAATATGCATATGCAAGGAAAGCTACCATTTCTCAAAATTTCCAAAATACTATTTATTTATATTTTAATGACTATATATTTATTTCTAATGGATACCTGATGTTTTTGTTATAATCAGGGCAGCCCGGGCGACGGTGGTGAAGAAGGTCCTTCTGGAGCAAAGGGCAAACAGGTCGGTGTGGTTAAGGTTGGAGATTTCTGCCCTGAAGTGTAGTTAAGTAGATTCATATTTCTGAAAATGCAACAATATCTTCTTAGAATCTCAAGAAAAAAACAAAAACACAGAATACTAAAAGGGCTCTCTGGTCTCTTGGTCTCTATGACAACCAGCCTCAGCGCAGTAAAGGCTGGTTA
>JAODLI010034395.1:0-19009 GCA_027575585.1 Percopsis omiscomaycus | reverse complement strand
ATACACACACACACACACTTATTTTTAAAATCAGAACACTGGACTCCCTTCTGTTAGTTTGATTGAATTTGAATTTTCCGGCCAGATCGAGCTGACTTTGTCTGACCTGGATTTAGTGGCCCTAATTCCTTCCTGCTGCCATAATGGTTTGTCTGCTTCCCACCTAAACACTATGTTTTCATGGATGTATGTTCATCAAGCTTTATTCATTAAAACTTTAATTCCTGTGGAGGGAAATGTTCTCTAGGGTAAAACGGCACATGCAGAAGTGAAGCTTTCTGCTTTCTTGGAAAGCTTATCCCTTCAAATTGGTCATAATTAAATTTAATATATGGTGTGATTGATATTAAATTAAGAAATGCTTATAAGGAATGTTCAGCCCATGATAACCCTGTATTTCTCGCACAAAGTTTCTAACTTTCTTATGTTAAAATAGCTCTGGGGAAAAATGCATGTAGATGTTTTACATGTGCAGTTAAAATTTCTCCTGCACACGGTTTTCTACAACAGTATAATTTAGTGCTTTGGTCATTTTGGACCTTTTTTATTGAAGACTCAACATAAATATCTCAACATGCATTATTTGTGTGGCTTTACAGTACATACCATGCACTGAATAGGCGTGAGTAGAGCTATTGTCATTGTCTACATTTATACACCTATTTTCCCTCAAAATGAAATAAGAAAAATGGTTTATTAATCCTACTGTAAATTATCTATTTCTGCCCGGTTTTGCAGATTCATACTTTTTAAAACCTGATTTACCAGTCACGACTTGAATAAAGGCTCCGATGTAGTGGTGGAAAGCAGGATTTTATATGGGCGTAATTATCATTTCTACATAATGAAGGGACTACAAAGGAGCTGTCCTGCATCCTAAGGAGAAAGCCTACTAGATGAACGACGGAACCATTACTCATTGTCATTCACTCGTTAAGGGACGTTTAAAGGGGTAGTGTATGGGCCACTGGGGATATGTTCCTTTGGACACTTACGCACCTATGTGTAAATGTCCGCGTTGTATTTCCCACAGGATTTAGTGAGACTATAGGCCCTTTTTCACTGCAGGAACTCTGCCACTTCCCACGTGGCGCGAACGTTTAAAGGAAACGCCCCCTAATCGGCCCGTTCAGCTTTTCTGTTTCCATTGTGGTGCTGGAACTACGGACGTACAGCGTTGCTTTTGCTCTTCGATCGCGACGTCTATTCCTAGCACGACAAAATAATTATATATTCCTCCAGCGGCAGCATGCCAGCACCAACATTAGAATGTCAAACCAGAGATTTTCCAGATAACGCTAGGATTACCTCAAGTCAACAGTTGAATGTTGCTCTAAAGTTGCTAAAAAAATTATGGTTTCATGGCAGCTGTAATTACTTGATGAATTAATATAATGGCGCTTGTTGTTGCCTTCCACTCACGTCGCGTTTAACCTATAAGCACTCAGTAGGTAGTACTTTCGCCCCGAAAGAGTTCCTACACGGTTGGTTCCTGCAGTGCAAAACTGTTGTTTGGTGACACCCCCTCTAAAATGTCCCGCAAGTCCCTGCAGTGGAAAATTGTGTACCTTTTAAAGTTAAATGCATCAATCTGGTGCAAAGGCAAAACACAAATTCTGCTCAGGCATCCTGCATGTATGACCTACATATGGACATACCCTGCTCAACACCTAAATCACAAAATCACTACCACTTTAAGCAGTGGAACAAAAGGGACTTGCCGTTCTTTGCCAGCCAGCCTGTGGACATTGCACACAAATTATGAATAATCACATATTATCAAGTACAGGACTGTCAATCCTGGCACAATAACTACAAAGTGTGTCTTGTTTTTCTTGTGTTATGTGACAAACAAAAAGTGTCGCACAGCAACCCTGCTTAAAAAAAAAGTGTCATCACAAGCATTGGCAATCATGATGTCTAAGAATCCCATCAAAAGTAGAACAGCATATTGGATGAGATCCAAACTAACGTAATGCTAATACCATAATCAGAATAATTCTATAAACTCATTTCCAAAGAAAACCAGAACAATAACATAATGTATTCATTGATGTCTAGATGGGAATTTGGCTTCATAAATCTAAAATCTGTCTTTTGTTGTGAATAACTAGTAGCTACTGATATGACTAATGTAACACACTGTCACATTATGACAACAATGCACATTTATATGGAAATTAATGTCTATGACCCTAATGCGAAGGTCTCCTCACTGAACGAGGACTGACAAGAGGAACCCGTTTACATAGGGCCTATCCTGTGCTTTCGCACTGCTCCATTTTTAGTTTTTCCAACACCCGTGTCATGTAGGTTAGTTGCCTGAGCAAGGCAGTGCAGGCTCCCCTTAATATGCAGTGCTCTCTTTTGTAGTCCCTCCACACGATTCCTCATCCCGTATGCTTAAAGGTGCTCTCCCCTCTGGCAAGCGCAGCTATGACAGTCAACGTGGAATTAGGAAGTCTTTCAAAACTCCCCCTTTCTTCTGTCTCTCTTTTCCTCTCTGCGCTCTCTGTCTCTTTATGCGTCTTGAAGTCCTAGGAGAACACCTGACTGCTGTTATTCAAGGATGAATCGCATCATTGCAGGGAATCCAAAAGCAAACACTACAATGATACTGTATGTACGAGGGAATAGGGACACTGTCTGCGCCGTGACTATAATAACCAGCATGAAGGTGGGCACTTGAAACAGGACATTTTGCTGTGAAGGAGCTTTTCTCTTTCCATTAGGAGTCTACACACACACACACACACACACACTGCATCAGAAACAGGCCTTTCTGCCGTTTCTATATAAAATACACAAGCACCCAAGAGGAATTCGCACTGTAATTAAAAGCCACTTTGCACACGTTTTCACAGAAGACAAGTGGGGTCCTGCCATTCCAGTAAGTGCTTTTGTTCCTATCTCGGCCACCTTTTTATTTAAGCTGTTCTGTGGTCGAGAGAGCGGATCTCTCTCTCTCGCCTTAGAGAACGTCAACGAGGATAAGGTGTCTGCAGCTGCTGTCAAGTTTCCCAAACAGACGCACCTGTATAGACACATGCAGGTTAAGAGTACCTGTCTTCTACATAGTGAAATGATGGAGGAAGACAACAGCTTGGTCTCGTCAACCAACTAATCTCTTAATTTGGGATGGATGTTTTCAGCATGTAACATGAGTTGCCTGCTTAAAATGTAAACCAGTGTACAGCATCATTGCTTGGATAACACCAACTCAGTTATGTAAATAACATTACATACACGCACAGTGGCCACTTTTACAGGTACACCTTTCTCTTGATAAAGTGGCCACAAGAGGAGTGGAACATGGTGGTTCGACGTGCTGTGTGTTCAGAGATGCTCCTCTGCACGCCACTGTTGTAACCTGTGGTTATTTGAGTTACTGTGGCCCTCCTGTCAGCTTGGACCTGTTGGTCATTCTCCGCTGACCTCTCTCATGGCATTTTCACCCACAGAGCTGCCGCTCACTGGATGTATTTTTTGTTGTATTTGTTGTATTTTCTGTACTCTCTAGAGACTGTGTGAAAATCCCTGGAGATCAGCAGTTTCTGAGACCCTCAAACCACCCTGTCTGGCACCAACAATCGCAACAACAATTACATTTCAACTGAATTCAGTTCAAATGTCCTGTAAAGAGTAAGGGTAAAACTGCCAGGAAGTCAGTGGTGTTGAACAAGCTTTAACAGGATTACCAGCGCATGCTTTATTGCTTCTTAAAATCCGGATCATTGGTTTTTACCAGTATGGACCAGTAGCGTAGGCAGAAATCCCAATGTGGGTGGGCACAGAGTAAATCGGGTGGGCCTGGTTCTCTCTTTAAACGTATGTTAACCAAATTATGACCAAGAAGTAAGGAAACCTTCTGATTGGGTGGACCAGAGTGTCAAGTGGGTGGGCCCCGGCCTACGTGGTTGGTATTAACATGTGGCAAGGTGTCTTCTTAGCCTGAAGATTATATGTATGAACCTCCTTGCCACAAAACCTCATGACAATTAGTGAAATAATAATCTTCCGTTTTTACATTCATTTATATTATTTCTGAATTACAATTTGTCTTTAATAAAATGTTATACACTATATACATTTTTTCTGTTGTTATTATCTTAGAAATGTTAGCAAAAAGATGGCCATGCACGTGTGTGAGTCACAACGTTTGAAAGACACTAGCGTTTGACGCTGAATGTCCCTTTACAACCAAGCAATAACCAGAGGAACTGACTGTTGTGCTGACTAACATTATGACAGATGATTTGAGTCTCGTGCTGCTGAGTGACACAAAACTGTCAGGGCTGCTGTTTCAGTTCGGATGTTGCCAGGGAGGCAGGGACCTAGCCAGCCGTAGCTGAGTGACAAGACACATAGGAGGGGTCTACGGGCTTGTCAGACAAAAAAAAAAAAAATCTAGACAGCTAAAATTTGGAATATGAAAAAGAATACCAAAAATAGCAACTGCCTCTGCATAATTGTAAAAAATGAAGGTCTGAGATGCGTCAGGGGAAAATAAAGGAAATAGCAACTTAGTAGACTCCATCCAACTGCTCTTGGTCTCTGACATTAAAGGCTGGAATTATGTGCCCCTCGCCCCCCAAATCTTTCTCCATCCATTCTTGCTGCCCACCTCCCCAACCCTCTCAGACCCTCTCTTGTATCCAAGGCAGCGTTTAATTGTCAAAGACTGAGCCAGAAAGGGACTAATCAGCCCAGAGCGGAGGCAGGCGGACTCACGTGGAGATACACCGCCTAACCACAGATTAATAACAGCTGGCATCTTGATTGAAGTTCAGCTGCTCTCCCTGGCATGATGTGGGGGAGGGGGAGAGACAGAAAGTATAAGCAATTGATAGAGATGGAGGAAATGAGAGAGAAAGAGGGTGGCAGAAAACAGGAGGGACGGCGTGAAAGGAGCGAGGAGAGAAACAGAGGCGGGAAAGAAAAGAGGTAAGTACCAGTGGAGGGGATTTAGATGAAACAAGAGAATAGCTGGGGAAGAATAGACAAGAGTGGGAGAGAGAAGGGGAACAGAGGAAGGGAGTTACGGCAGCGAGAGAGTGGGAGGAAGAAAGAGCGAGAAGAGAGGAGGTAGCGCAGTGCGGGAGGGGGAGAGAGAGCGAGAGAGAGGGAGGGAGGGAGAGAGAGAGAGAGAGAGAGAGGGAGGGAGGGAGGGGGGGGGGGGTTGTAGACAGAGGGACAGACACAGGAAGCCTGCTACTGCTGCTGCTGAACCAGAGAGACGCAGGCAGGCAAGGAGAGAGGAAGGCACAGACAGGCCCTCAGCTGCTCTGAGGCTAGACCAGCAGATGAGCTGACGGGGCTCAAGGGCACTCGAGCAGAGAGAACAGTGGGAAAGGGCAAGCAGGGGGAGGGGAACAAACAAAATACAATATACACCCAAAAGAAGATTAAAACCGCAAACGGGCGGGACGAGGAAGAGAAGGGAGCGAGAACTGAGCATCGGAGGGAGAGAGCGGATGAAAGTTTTGGGAGAGAGAGAGAGACAGGCGGAGAAGAGTGAGGAGAGAGGGGTCGAGCGTACGGCGGGGATTGATGCAAACAGTCCACGTTGATGGCCGAGGTGGGAGGAGACGCGTGGAGAAAGCGGAGGAAGCTCTCTCTTTTTCCTCCCTCAACCACCTCGTGATGTTCTGAGGCTGCTGGACGCCTCCCCGTCCCCGTCGCCATGTTCTCCGACAGCAGGGCCCCGAGGCCAGGGGACCCGAGGGGCTTCAAGCCCAACACCGCAAACTTCTTCCCCTGGCTGCGCAACGGCCTGAAGCACCACCACAGTGGCGACCTGGGGCTCAACAGAGCGTACAAATGCGGCGCGGAGCCGCACAGCAGCCTGACTGCCTTGGAGAGAGCCAAGGAGTTAATCCAGGGAAAGGAGCGGGAGAAGAAAGCTGAAGTTTGCTGCAATGGCGTGGGTCTGGCCAGGAGGCTCCCCGTGGTGCTGCGGGGCCATCACATCCTACCAGAGCGCCTGGTAAAGAGGGGGGAAGACAGCCCCGCCAGGGGGAGCCCGTCCCCACGGCTGGACCCAGACTCGGGCAGCGCGGGGACCCAGGCCGGGGACGGGTCACAGGGTCCGGGCGACACCTCCACAACTGTCCACCTCGACTCCCAGAACGATGGGATCGGAACCCCGGTCGGGAAATATGGGTCCCTGCTGGCACCCGCTCCCATTTTGGCTGCCGAACGGCCCGGGAAATTCCCAGGTCTGGAACCGCACCGCGAGGTGCCTGTCGGGGCGCGCAAGGAGGAGGGCAGGGGCAAAACGTGGAGCTACCCGAGAAAGAGCTACAAACGCAGGGATCCCCATTTATCTGGATGGTTTCGATCGGCCACACAGGGCCGTAAAGACGGGCGGCAAGGTTTGGGGTCCAGCTTTAGTTATGCCAAAGAACAGGGCCGGGACTTCCAGAGTCAGAGAGACCTGACGAGGCTGGAACAGCCACCTGCGGAGGGTGTCAGCAGCCCTGGTTCCCTCCACAGGGTCATCTTCTCCACAGAGGTTCCTCCCAGAGCTTCAGGCTGTGCCACGGTGCTACAGGGCCCTGGGAACCCGAGGCTGAGCTCTGAGGCGCTCGCCGTCCGGGGACAGAACCTGACATGGGTCCATCCCGCGCCAGGCAATGGAGGAGGGTCTCAGCGGTCTAGAAAGGACACGGGCCGAGCAGAGCTGAGGTGTAGCCGAAAGGCTGTTCGCGATCAGATCAAACGGGTCGTGGTCAACCTGGAGCAGGTTCTGGGAGCCCTGAAGGACGTTCAACAGGAAATGAAGGAGGTAAAAGAGACGTAGTGTTTGTTTTTGGGGTACACAGCGCTGGTGGTGAGAGCTTGGTGTTGGGATTAGATGTGTTCATGATGCTTGTCACCTGCTCTTTCATTCACAACAGTTCATTTGAGAGGTCTTCCCTCTTGACACAAATGGGAATTAAAAAATAGGTAATGGACAGAGAGAAGAGTGTCTCATTATTGTACAATTTCCCTCAAATTGAAGCATGTTTTAAATAATGGAGGAAGAGTGAATGCTTAATTAAAAAGGAAGTGTGGACGGGCTTTGAGGCCCGAAATATATGTACAGTACTCAGCATAATTTACCATATATAAAAAAATAAACTCAGCCCAAGGTGTGGACTGTGCTGATGCTGTTATTCTGGGCCATTACTGCCTTCTAACTATTCAGTCTCTTACAGGCAACACACATGGAAATTCAATTCAAGGGTTGGACTAAAACCATGCCCTATTTTACCTAATGTAGTCACTACTTGATATGATAATGCTGTGTAACGCGGCCAAGGCAGTAGCTGCTGCTTCTCCTGTATATGCTGTAGGTGTATTCAAGCACTCCCTCTCTCTTTCTGTAACATCCCCCTAGACTCTTGTCTGTATTCCAGTCCCCCATCGAATCGACAGATGCTGCTTCAGGGGCAGCTGGATAGATCCAGTGTCTTTATAATCCATTTAAGCTGCCTTGTTTCATATTCGTCATCCTACGGCAGTGGCACATAGTTTGATCTGCATCCACAGGGCTGGATGGGCGTGATGTAGTAACCTCCTGATCTGTGTGCGTGTGAGTTTGTATGGTAGCATTCACATAACGCATATAACGCATAAAGATCATACACACATACATCCGGCAGAAGTCAGTTTCCATGAGAAAGAAGCTGACAAAGAAGGTGTCACCAGAGGTCACACATTTGTTCTAAAGAACTGTTTCATCATCCTGTTGCACGATGAGAAACCATCATTCATTTTGACAGATAAAAAGTGGCAAGACATTCCCGGATTAAACGGAGGAACACAGAAGGGGAAAAAAAAGCCCTAAATGATTACATTTAGACTGAGCTCTGCTTTTGTGTTCCCAAAAGCTTTCATTAAAATGTCATCTGAACTCTTTGGTCTCCTCATCAACACGTAATGACTATGTACAGACCTGAGGGGTCACAGCATTATTCCTAATAAACACGCTGGGGAATATAAGAAAGAATCTGAGAGCAGTATGCTCTTTTATCTTTGATAAGCCTTGACATTAACTAGCAGCACCTGCCCACAGCCACTTGGTGTGCATATGTGCTACACTTCAAAGTAATGCGAAATAACTTGCCCGAAAAAAGCTGATGAAAAAACACAAACCAGGTCATCTTTGACATCAGCAGGGATGTTGTTGAACACAGAGAACAAAACAATAATTCATCCTTTTCAGCAGGGACCCGGGATTTATCTGTGCACATAGAGCAGGTGGAGAGATAGGTCAAACATTTTCCCCAGAGTAATTTTCTACAATCTCTACAGCCCATATCACGGCTTGTGTGTGTGCATGTGTGTATGTGTGTATGACTTGTGTGCCAGTCTGTCTATATGTGCCTATCCTGATGCCTGATTGTGGCATACAATTTGATGTGTTTGTGTGTGTGTGCATGCCACAGTATATACTCTTACATGTCATAGTTTAGTTTGCACATTGTGTCTCCTGTGAGTGATGCGCAGTGTTCCTGGCTGTTCCTGGAAGAGACGTGGGGCAGGATAAATCTACCTCAATTAATTATCCACGCCTTCTTATTTTTGCCTTGCTTTTTAGCTGATTTAAATCTTTCATAGCATTCAGTGTAATACTACTGGAAAATGTGGGCCTTGATAAAAATATAACAAATTAATAGATGTTTCTCTTAGTTTGGAAGGAAATACCCTTTCTCAAAGATTTAAAACAAACAAAAAATATATATATATATAATATCAAAAATATCAGTTTAGTCATTTCAGTGTGTGGAAATCTCATTTGAGGCCAACATAAATCTATATCCAAGCGGACTTTTTGTATTTAGCACCAGATAACTGTGTCCAAACCCCTCGTCTCCCAGGTGGTGGAGCAGATTGACAATCTGACCTCATCCATTGACCTGAATGCAGAGGAGCAGGAGGGAGACGAGGAGGAGGAGGAGGAGGAGGAGGAGGAGGAGGAGGAGGAGGAGGAGGGGGAAGAAAAAGGAGGAGGTGATGATGATGCCGTGCCACTCAGCGACAGCAGCTCCACCTCCACCACCAGCGGCGTCACAGTTGCCTCCGCCCAGCAGAGGCCCTCACACCGAGACTATCAGACGGAACGCACCGTGGCGTCCGCCACCTTCAGAGGAGGTCATCTTTTAAACTGCACCACCAGCCAACCTCCATCAGGTCTGCTTCTGCACACCCAAAACGCCGCGGCGTCGCCAGAGAAGATTGCAGCGATTCGCATTGCCCACAGCGGCGGGTCCCCGACACATCGATGCAGACCCCCATCGTACCCTCCTACGCCTGCTCTGTCTCCCCTCACAGCAAACCTCCCGCACACCGTCCAGGGCCACGCTCCTCCACCTCACTCCAATGGGCCTTCCTCCCCCATCGGGGCGAGCCATGTCTCCCCGCCGCCTCAGCTTCCTCCCCCTCCCCCGGCCCTCATCCCTTCTGTCATCATAGAGACCAAAGATGGGTCTTATCAGACCTCACAGGGTGACCACCCATCTGCCAGTACACTTGCTCCATCAACAGACCATCGTCCCACTCCCACACACACGCACAAGGAAGCTAGAATGTTGTCTGGCGAGGAGAGGCCTTCTGCGGGTCGCGTTGGGTTAGTGCCACGGGAGTGCACAGCCCCTACGGACACAAGTAAGCCGCCCATAGCACAGGGCCGCAAGGGTCGAAAGCCCCCGCCTTACCCCCACCACAGACTCTATGAACGCGTGAAGAAAGCCAAGGAGCCCCGCAAGGCTCCACCGTACCCTGAGAAAAGAAGGCTGCTCTCCACGACCGTGTGAGATGACGGAGGCGGAGGCTGACCGAACAGAGCCGGACTCGCAGCCACGAGCGCGGCTCTTCAAGGGTGGAGTGCCATTTAAAGCTCGCCAAGTTGAGCAGAGACCAAGTTTCCAAGGTGACGGGATGAAGAAGCCACACGAGGTGAGTTCTCTCCCCTCTGTTGCTCTTCCTCTCTTTTCCCTTCTGAGTACATACTGTGAAAAACATAGGGCGTCCTAACAGCTGGCTGAGTAACAGGAGACCCCACGCAGATGCTCCCTGTGGATGCCAAAGTAACCTTTTGCCCCATAGCTTTTAGACGCCAACAGCCTGCACAATTTAAAGGCTGTTAATGTCATAATACTCACCACAACCTATGGGAAATATCCATTCTCACGCGGTGACATGATGAAACTCAAACTGAGCATGTTACACACTGATTCACTTCTGTAGAGGATGTGGAAGTGTGACAGGAAAAGTGCAGTTTGTCGTACATTTAGAGTTCAGATTCATTTGTGAAAGTGAAATGTACCACAGACAGAAGGGGCTGTATGGAGCACAGAATATAAGGAAGTTTACAAGGCCAAAAGAGAACTGAAAAAGGGCTTTCTGGCTCTGGGCTGACTGGGTCACCGGCCCAAAGCCTGGGTGGCTATCAGGGGAGACAGGGGGCAGCTGGCTATTAGCGTTACCCTTCACATGGCCCCTGGTGTTAGAGAGATCCCATCTCCTTTGCTGCATCTGGCCTGACCTGCCCTGCCACAATCTCCATCTGTTCCCCTCTAAATGTCAGGAGATGCAAGGAGAGGGAAGGGGGAGGGCATGTGAAAGTGAGAGAGGAAAAAGAAAGAGAGAGAGACACACTCAGACGTTGGATGCTAGCCACACTGATTACAGACGGTTACCAAAGGAAAGCTAATCAATATTTACTCACAAATTCACCTCATCTTCAGGTGATCTTCTTCCAGATAGAACCATCACAGCAATCATCACAGGGTCTGCAGAACCTTTATACTTTAGAATACTTTAGTGCCGTCTTGGTTCTTTTCTTCAACTCACTCAAAGATGGTCTGACTGTGAAACATGGTTCTAATTAGGGCTCTTTGCCATTTCAGCGCTGGGTGTTGTTTTGTTGTTGCTGACTGTCATACGTCAGGGAGAGAACTTGAAAGTAAACACTTGTAGTGGTACCAGATGGTGAGTAGTAATGACGCGTTCGGAGTTTGGGCCAGTGTTGAGGCAGCTCCCTGGGTCTCAGAGGGGAAACAATGGCAAACAGACAGCTATTGTAGCAGAGAGAATTCACAAACGTTTATTTATATTGCTGCAGTAAGTACATACTAAAACTAATGTCTGTGGCTCACTCAAATTATATAGTAGGAGCACTAAACCCATCAGCCAGCATGAATTTTCAGGCAGAGATAGTCAGGCAAGCATGCGGTGTTAATACACCTGGGTCCAGGGTGCTCATAAACACGAGGACATCATTCAGCAAGATCACAAGAGTGACATCTGGTATATTGTATTCTCAATAATAACATTCAATTTTCAATTGGGTACCCAGACTTTGCCCAAGGAACTTATTAACAACACAGTGTGTACAGGACACAAATTTCTTGGGACCTTGTTTCTTAGGCTTTATTATGACTTTTTGAGGCTCACCTTTAGTATGCAGGAAGTGGCAGTTACTGCCAATAAATTCATGAAGTAATTTTATTGTTGCTGTTGGCCTCTTGGTAGCTTTCTCCTTGCCCAGTTGTTAATTTTGGCGCAATGTCCTTGTGGTGCCATATTTCCTCAGGTTCCTAACAACTTCTTTGTCTTCAAACAGCTGCCCGCGAAATGCTATTGTTTCTATCTCATAACGCTCCCCTTATCTGTGCCTTTCAACAACATGAGCTTGTCATATTGGTTGTTAGCTCCCTGTGGACCATGACTGTATCTACAGTATCCTACAGGGTTAGCTCTGAACACAATTACAGCCGGATGATAAAGGGTGTGCCAGGCATTTCACATTTGGTTCAAATTAACCATGTTTTTCACCTAAATGATACTGCCATGATAACATGATTTTCTTTGATTTCATGTTTTACAACAACGTAAGCTACAATTTCAATAAGTGTGTGTAGATTTTATTTCCACTTTACTGAGGCTCTTGCGTCAATGAGTTTGAGACAACTGATACTAATTTGAGGACAATCTAGATTAATTACTTTTTTCCGGCTTAAAATAAAATGAATTATTCCCTCCTGACTTTATATCTCTTTAAGCCCAGAAACATCAACCCTCTATGCATTCCCATACACGCTCCTAGCTTTAGCAGATTTCACCCGCAAAGCCTTTTTCCCTAGGACCTAAGAAGAAACAATGGAAATGCTTTATCTCACAGAACCATTTATGCTAGGACATAATGCATTAGCGAACATACTTGGACTATAGAACCAAAACCCAATTCTTTTTTATGCTTGATGCAGTGCATATTAAGTTCCATTTGTAAACCAGGCAATGTACATTATCTAAGCTGCACAAGAACTCAGAAATAATTTTGATAGATAACATCAGTTTAAAAAAGCCTGTCATTAGTGCTGGTAATTTAATAGTTTCAGACAGCCGGGTAAAAAGAGAGTAAAAAAGCTTGTAAAAAGGTTCACAGTGACCCAGCTGCTATAATGCTGCAACCAATTATCTCCCATTTCATGTTTCTCTTTGAAAATGCTTTGGGACTTTCAACTAAATTTTAACTGACAGAAGCCAATAACATCCAGTGAACAGTTTATTCAAACATCCATCAATTATCTTCATGAACATTAACATATAAGAAAAAGAAGTGTATAAAAAAAAGAAAGAAGAAATGCTCTGTCTGTCATGCATGCTTTTTTATTCTGGTTCAGCAACTGGTCGTGTTATTTCTGATCGGGACCCAAGAGGGAGGGTAATCAGTGACAAGGGGACGCCACTGTCCCGGCTGAGCAATGCAGAGGATCACCTCTAGACAGACAAGAGTCCAAACCCGGGCAGAACATGGTAGGTCTCACACAGAATTCCTCCACTGCATTGTCATCAAATCTAAAAATCAATCCCCAGAGTTTATCCTCTGGACACTTGTGTGGATGTAAAAAGATTGGATCGATGTGAACAGGATAAAGGCAATCCCAGCTGGTATATAAGAAACCAGGGAGGGTCTAATAACAGTGATCTACTGACAACTGTCCAATTTATTACCCGATATCCATTTTACCATTAAAATCTGTATCAACAGCAGTGCTGAATGTTTATTGTGTCCCAAATGAGCTTCTCACAGCATATATTGAACAGATGCATGTCAACAGAAAGACATTGGGTCCATCTACCCAGAGGCATATTAATCTTTCTTCAGCTCAAGAGATGAAAGCAAAGAGATTGGGGAATTTTTTTTAACTGTTTATACAAGTGGGATGACAATGCTGGAGATTACTCACTCTCCCCAGTATTAAATGAATAAACCCCTCCCGGCTCTGAATATGCATAGCTAGCAAAGATCAATGCGCTCTTTACAATCACGCTCGGAATCTATGGATCTAAATAGATTCCCCTACAAAAGCTCTCAGGATTCAGAAACTAAAAAAAAACCTACTTCACTACTTCTGCTAGGACATCAGATCAGATATATTTAGGCAGAATCCTTGTTTCAAAGATTTTAAACCCTGTGATACCCTGAAACGCTTGTTGCAATGTGCAATTCCCCATTTTCAGTCTAACTCTTTTTGACTACGGACCTAACATTATTTTTATTACAATTCCCCAAATTAAAGTTTTCCAAGACAATGGATTCAACTGGATTCAACGGTAAAAAAAAAAGCAACCCACACCGACTATGGCAGACACTCAAATAGAGTTGTTCTTCTTTTAAAACTCCTTCATCCTTCAGATACTAAGGTCGAACCCGATCCCGATTGGTCATCATGATCAAAATCATGCCAGATTCTACTCCAATTACAGTTCATCATGTTTGGTCCGACCAATGACGGTAAGTTTTGAGAGTTCAGCACGGAATTTTCCATCTGTGTGAGTCACTAGAAGGAAAACAAGAGAACAGAAAATCAGTCTCAAAGACTACATCAAAAGACATTTACGTGTGATTTAGACCGGAGAGCTTCCCGATCATGTACGATCAGGCCCCAAGTCTATTCACTTCACAATGGGATGTACAGTGGAGTCCAAGCATGATTTGACAATGTTCCAAAGAGCTTCTTGTGATGTCACAGAATGCTTGGCTTTCTCAGTCTCAGTGCCTCCATAAATGTTCGATAGGGTTGAGGTCAGGTTGACTGCGGAGGAAAGTCCATGATAGTCAGATAGTTCTTGTGCGTTTTGTGATTTTAAATGTTTCTGATTATCTCCAGGTTTATGTGAAAATAGATTAGAGATTTTGAATGTGGTCTCAGACTTTTGGACCCCACTGTATATTCTCTGGTTAGTTCAACTTTAAAACACATTTTCCCCGTGAACACTACGCACTCATGAGGCTCAACATTAATGGTCTCATTATTATACCTCATTATGGACACTAAAGCCTTAGTAAAGTCTACCTTGCCTTATTTGCCCGATTTCTGTCTCTGTTTGTGTATAGTAGACTTTAATAGACTCTGATTGAAAATGGCAGGTACTGTAATTTATAGATCAGTGCACCTCGTCAGTCCAATCAGTAACGAGCTGTAACCATGGTAATGGTTCAATACACACCAATGTGAGAACAAAACAGCGTAGGGACAAACAGAAGCCCACCCAAGGGCAGGGAAAGAGAGAGAAAAATTTATAAAACAAAGACAAGAAGAAACAAACTAGGGGTGGTCATGATCAGTAGTAGTATTGTTAGTTAGGTACCTGGTATGCTACTACTACTGGACTACTAAAATAATTTTTAACACATTAGAGAAATTTTGTTTAGCTAATGTTTAGAGAATTGTTTTAAGCAGCCACCTAATAATGGCAATGACATAACAAAAACGGAAGGAAGCGCAGCCCTTTTATTAAATTGGTGCCCTGAATAAAAGTAAATTCACACTTCCGGAATGTTGAGTTCTCGACTGTTAAACTACTCGTAATGCCCAGACAAGAGAAGCAGGAGGTCCTCTCTCACCTGTTGAGTCACCCACGGTAAATTCTTCGGGCTTCAGCGCCACATCTCTCTGTCCACCATCTGCAGTCTCGGACTGGAAGGGGTGGGGTGGGGTGGGGTGGGGGGGTGCACGACGCAGGAGGGATGAGGAGGGTAAAAAAAATAAAATAAGTAAGGAGAAAGAAAAACAGGACAAGAGGACAGCGTTTCAATGCAACACAGACGGTGCAAGGTGGTGGTGGTGGGGGGAGGGAGGGGGGTCTACCAGCAAGGTCGTGGTTATCTTTGCCCCCATCATTCAGGGGAGCCGTTTCCTGTGTGTTTGTGTTCCCTGCAGGGGACAGAGCAGGGGCAACAGAAGGAAGAGGCGGAGTGGAAACAAGCATGCCGACTAATGACGTGATGAAGTGTCACAACCGTCCTTGCCAGGGAACGTCGACATTGACACAGCCAAGAGAAAGGACGTAAATTGGAAGTAATGTTAGCATTATGGTTTTGTGAATTACTGATGGCGATTGTTCAACTTGTAGCCCAATAAAGCCAGTGCGTCTAACTGTATATTGTGCAATGAGTGCATCTGTGTGGAATTGTGAGAGCTGGTGGTAACTGAGAGCCAGTATGCAAGTTGTGGACAATGGATCTAAAACTGCACAGGGATGTGTGGAGCTATGTCTCCATGGAGACACAATTATTAGCGGAGGGGATGCAGAAAAACAGGTCCAAGTGGCTTCCTGTTTTAGCCCATATGTGACTGCAAAGCCAAACATGAG
This sequence comes from Percopsis omiscomaycus, assembly GCA_027575585.1. NCBI lineage: Eukaryota > Metazoa > Chordata > Actinopteri > Percopsiformes > Percopsidae > Percopsis > Percopsis omiscomaycus. Next base: position 3,361 of record JAODLI010034395.1, on the reverse strand, counting down.
GCAATAGTTTCATTATTCACATGTTGTAAACAATTTTAAACATGTACGTATGCTCATCAATTGAGATATGTTTGGCTTCTTATGCGATTTCCTTATTACATTCTACCTCTAATTGTACTGCATGGGGAATGAGGTTTGGTTTAAGATAGATACTTCCAACAGCAGTGAGGTGGGTGAATGACCACACAAGCAACACTTGCTATGAAGGGACCGAAGATATGGGGGTTTTGGAGCCAAGCAACAGGTCTACAACAAATTGCAGGTGACGAAGAGTTCAGACTAAATGGTGAAGAATAAAGACTACAGGTTTTCAGCACTTAAGGCTTGAAACTAAAATGACCTGGCAGTTTGGGAACACATGAATGTGAAAAGGAAAGGCAACAGTGTTACATGAGGGCAGTAAATCTGCTTTATTACAAGGTACTTACATATGCATTGGCATATTCAATTTTGGTTCCCTTCAGCTCAGCTTTGAACTGAGTGAAAAACAGGTACGACTTCCCCTGGGGCCTGGCAGATAAGAACAGCTGTTATTTGATGTTATCTTTCATGATTTTGTTATAATGAAATTTGCCACTCAGTCAGTGATGCCACACATATACAACACATCCTGTTGTGGTAAAGTGTCTAGTGCTTTTCATTCAGAGGTAGACCATCTTCACCAGACCAGGAACCAGGATGGTTTTACCAGGTTAATTCAGAGCCACATTATCTATGTGTCCTGTGTCTTAGTGTTTGTGTGTGTGTAACCTTACACCACAGCTTACCTCCACACTGAGCAGGAAAAGAGTCTGTCATCGTCACTCAGGCCCACGCTCATTAGCCATTGCTGTTTATAAAATAAACAACGGTAATAATGAAATGTATTTGACTTGCACTAAGAAACTATTTAATGACAGCAGAACTGAAATCATTGAGGAGAGAATTTATCCTTACCTCGTTGGTTCCCCCTTGTGACGCATAAGTGAATGAGCACTCATAGTCTCCCTGCAAAATGTAAAACACAGTATACATGTTAAACAGCTAGGTTTAGCTGGAATAGGAACAGGAAATATTTCTCCTGGGTCTAATTTTTGCAAGCTGTACTATGGCTTTTAAGTACATTTACAGCATTTAGCTTTTCTACAAAGCGTCTTACAATAAGTAGCCTACATTTGTCAATAGCTGAATAGGTCATACACCAGTTATTGTAAGCAACCAACATTCTGTTAGAATAATGACAGTAACATGACAGGGCTAACCTAGATATACAGTATACAACATCCATTACCTTCTAACCTATCATTCAGTCCTCAAAACATTTTCGAACAGCCTGTATATCTGCAAAGTGATACATTTTCTAAGAGCTGATCTAAGCGAAGGAAAGAGGGATGTATATATATTTTTTTTTAAATAGATATGGAAAATAGGTCGTAATAGAGAATTTCAGTAAGTCAGTAGTGTTATGAGGTAGAGAGGTTAGTGGCCAAGGTAGCTACCAAGGTGGATTCTGGAGGTATCATTTGGATAGCGATGTCTATAGGTTTAAACGCATGTGCAAACATTTATAAGTACTGCCGAAAATATACATGCCATGGATACATACAACTATAGCATGGATACATGCCCTGGCCTTTTATTTTTTATTTTTTTTACTTTAATGATCATTTGGGAATTTTCAACCAATGAATGACGCTCTTGTGTCACTTCGCCACTGACGTGTCAGCCTCTCAAAGGCTGTGACCTCATCATAATGCGACGATCATTTCAAGCTGCTTCAAAGCAAACCAATTTGTTTTATGTGCTTTTCTTAAAGTAAAGATAGACCCAAGAAGTAAAATATAAGTAATATAATTAACTGCAAATTCAGTAAATGCCCTGTATTACACAGGAGTACTGGGGATAAATCACAAAACAGATGGATCTAGCAGAGGATGTGCAACATGGTTAAATAGGAATTATTATTATTATATATTATCACTGGGTTTACCTGAGAATTTTGTACGCAAAACTGTTAAATAAAAAATGAAAACTTACAATTCTTTCAACGAATGTGTGCACGACACCACCAGGTTTAACGTTGAATTCCACGGTTTTTGCGGGGTCCTTAGAGGCACAGGCCAAAGAAAACGTTGAAATAAAAATAAATGCTAACAAAATTGCAAAATGATTACCGGTACAGCGAAAGCTCATTTCACGATCCATTCTTCTTTCTCTATTCTGATGAGCTGACGTCGGGTTGCCAAATATTTTGTCGAATGTTATTGTCGTCATACAAGGAAAGAATTGGAGAAACTGAAAAAAAAATAGTTATTTGGTCAATTGAATATTTATTTACACTATTGTTTAAAACGTCAAAACTGTCAAACATTTTGCTGGCGTCGGAAAAGATGTAAATTTACATGCATCTATTTTATTAATGTATGCAACACTACCAGTTTTTTTCCATATGATGGCGAACTAGTCAATGAAAAACCAACGGACGGGTAGATTCTGTTCTTCTGTGATACTTTGCAAAAACTAAACTCAAAAGGTTAGGCTAGTGTATATTTATAATGTTCAAATGCAAATAAACAGCTTTTTATACGTATTAAAGCTATTTCTATATTTAAAAAGACAAAACCTTACTAACTAAACAATCTCAGTGGCCATTTCACTTTAAAATTGTACTTTATGCCTGAGAGGGACATTTTTGTGATACAGACCGGCAATAGAACATAAATGCATGCATGCATGCATGCAACTACTGCCGGTCCATATAACAAAAATGTCCCTCATGTATGTATTTCTGGTTCAGCATGAACAGTTTCTCTGTCTTTTTGTTTATTTAAGGCTTGTCTGAGCCTTACATCCTGCATATCTACCCCTGTAGACCAGCAAGTTGAAAAGGAGTATATAGAGAACTTCCCTACCCACACAATGCATAATGATAATAAAAATATAGAAAATATCAGTAGTGTTTAAAATGAAGTGGGTATCAGAAATCATTTACGACCTATTAAGTGTCATTCAATAGGCATGAATAAAAAATACAATATTACAGAATAGAATCGACTAATCTCTAATAAGATTTTCTACAGAGATTGTTTTCTTTTTGTAATTTTTCACACAAACTTAATAATAAATAAATATTATAATAAAAATATGTGAGATATCAGTTAATTGTTTTGAGGAACTATTCAAATTATATAATTGGCTAGATAATTGGAATTTATGCATTTGACTCTAATCTCGAGTGCAGCTCCATTAAGAGATCCAACATATAAACATATTAGATATATAATACTATGTTACTATGTTAAAGTAAAAAATAATAAAAATAAAGAGATTTGTTATATTTCTAATTTCAAATTATTACATCTATTTATTATTACATCTCAAC
>JAODLI010034384.1:0-19009 GCA_027575585.1 Percopsis omiscomaycus | reverse complement strand
TAGGCTTTCGCGACACAGCGTCAAGCGAATTATTCGCGCAAGTTGAAAAAATTCAACTCGAGCGAATTTCGCGGCGCCAATTTCGCTTGTTCGCGTCATTCGCGCCGCGTCATTCGCGCCATTCGCGCAGCCTGGTTCGAATTCGCGTCTATTCGCATCTTTGCATTGACTTTGCATGTAATCTACTCACGCGAACAATTCGCTTCACGTTCAGTGGGAACGTGGCTTCAGGCAGCCGCACCATGGATAGGTTACGGTGGCGTGGACCATCAAGCGACCGGACCAGACATGGGCTCCAGTGGCGAGGACTCTCGGGTGGCTGGTGCTGCTGGTGGAGGCCTTTGGGTGGCAGGTGACGAGGACCCACAGGTGTCCAGGCTAGACCTTAGCACAGGTGCCGGACCTGTCTGCTTACCTGTAAGCTACCTACCAAGACTGGCTTTCACAGTGAAACATAGTTTTCTTATTAGTGCAAAGGTCCAAGACACACATGGTGCTGGATTACATGCACAGCCAGTGATTAGACCTAAATACACAAATTCTTCTGTAAGAAAGAATGCAGTAATCCAGAGAATACACAGTTAATCAAAGTATTATATCTGATATGTCAGTACAATTTTTTTTATAATAATAAAAATAAGATATCGAAGATATCTTTGAGTATAGAATGCTGTAATGTGCGTACATGGATTTTGTTTAGGAATTAAGGACGGTCTTTTAATTTACAGATAAGAGGTGGTTAATTTTGTAAAGTGTACACATGGAATATGTACAGTAGCTTATACTGGTCACAATGAATATTTTTTTCATCATAAATCATTGTGGTATTGTGGTTCTAAGCGTGTGGTGTGGTGAGCAGTTATAATTACAGGCGCTGTCCTCCAGTGCGCAAAGGTGGCCAGGTGTTTCCACTTCTCAATCGGTGTGGCCACTACTTCAGCCTGCTGTCCCCGGAGACTGTCGACGTAACATTCACAGTTAGTCCTTTCCAGCGTTCGTACTTCGGATCTCGTAGTTTACCAGGTTACTGTTCTTTTCTCCCGCGATTCCCTGTACCAACTATTCTACAGTTTAGACTTCCAGTCTTCCTCGCCCCGCCAGCTCTTCACCATTCTCTGAACTGCCTTACCTCCTCCTCGACTCTCCACTGCTCGCCCACGTATGTACCTCCTGTTTAACTGCCTGCCCGCTACCAGGAGCCCCGCTACCAGGAGCCCCGCTACCAGGAGCCCCGCTACCAGGAGCCCCGCTACCCAGGACCCCGCTGCCCGTCAACCTTGGTACTGTCGCTCATCTGCTTACCTGTGTATGGCCACCGCCTGTCCTCGTTTCTTCCTCATTGCCCAGCCCTTCACGGTGCTTTTGTTTGAATCTTGCTTCCCATGTGTCTGATTGTGTTGTGTTGCTTGTGAATGTTTCATTCTTTTTGAATTCATCTTTTATATGACCCAGAGTAATGAGTTATCTCAGTGACCGATTAGTTTATTTTCACGCATGCTTGAATGCTCTTGGACGCTTACATTCACTTGTCACATGGCAGCTGCATAGGCTCAGTCAGTACAGGAAACAGAAATGATTAGTTCACAACTCATAACTATGGGTCTTCAGGTTTGTGTCTTTCGATTGAGGAGGGTGGCTGACGTCTCCCTTAGAGATAGGGTGGGAAGCTCAGTTATCCGTGAGAAGCTCAGAGTAGAGCCGCTGCTCCATTGCGTCGAAAGGAGCCAGTTGAGGTGATTTGGGCATCTGGTAAGGATGCCCCCTGGGCGCCTCCCTAGGGAGGTGTTCCAGGCACATCCAGCTGGGAGAAGGCCTTGGGGAAGACCCAGGACTAGGTGGAGGGACTATATCTCCAACCTGGCCTGGGAACGCCTCGGGATCCCCCAATCAGAGCTGTTTAATGTGGCTAGGTAAAGGGAAGTTTTGGGTCCCCTGCTGGAGCTGCTGCTGAGGGATTTTTTATACCGTTTCGTGTTCGCATATCTCGACAACATTCTTATTTTTTCCAAATCCCCAGAAGAACATGTGTCCCACGTCTGTGAAGTTCTCCAACGCCTTTTGGAAAATAAGCTGTACGTAGAAGCGGAAAAATGCGAGTTCCACCAGAATTCAGTTCCCTTCCTAGGGTTCATCATCGAGAGCGGGCAGGTGTTTGAGGATCCGGAGGAAATTAAAGCTATAACGGAATGCCCACTACTCGAAAGCAATTACAACGCTTTCTGGGCTTGGCTAACTTTTACAGATGGTTTGTTAAAGACTTTAGTTGAGTGGTAGCCCCCCTTACGAGACTCACGTCACCCAAGGTGCCTTTCCTTTGGTCCCCTGAAGCTGAGCAGGCTGTTCAAGTTTTAAAGAAGCTGTTTTCCACCTCCCCTGTTTTAATACTTCCTGACACTTCTCTGCAGTTTATTGTTGAGGTGGACTCAGGCGTGGGAGCCGTCTTGTCCCAACGTTCCCCCACAGACCAGAAGCTACACCCATTTGCCTTTTTTTTCTAAAAAGCTGTCTCCCACAGAGAACTGCTAGCGGTGAAGCTGGTATTGGAGGAATGGCTGCATTGGCTGGATGGAGCAGAACACGTCGTTTCTGGTCTCGACCGACCATAAAAACTTGACTTACATCCAAACCACCAAACGACTTAACTCACGTCAGGCCAGATGGGCTCTGTTCTTCAGCTTTGTTTTGTCTTACTGACCAGGTTTTCGTAACGTCAAACTTGATGCTCTGTCCCGCCAGTTCACAGACTCGGAGGAGAACAGAGAGCCAGAAACAGTCCTGCCTGTCTCCTGTGTTGTGGCTGCAGTGCGTTGGGAGATTGAGTCGCTTGTAAAGACAGCCACCGAATTTGCTCCATGTTCTGGAGTCTGTGCGGCCGCAGGTTCTGCAGTGGGTTCACACCTCCCGCTTCGCCTGTCACCCTGGGAGGTCCAGTACACTGACATTACTTAAAAGACACTTTTGGTGGCCAGTGGAAGCAGATGTCCGGGCTTACGTGGCGGCCTGTTCCGTATGTTCCCAGAGTAAAGCCTCTCACCAGTCTCCCTCTGGTCTACTGCGGCCCCTCCCAGTACCTACTCGACCCTGGTCCCATATTGCTTTGACGGCAGGACTGCGGCGGGACATCGGCTCCAGCGGCGTGAGCGAGCTAACAGCAGCTCCAGGGCCGGACTGCGGCAGCGGCGACCCTCCAACGGCTGGAGCAGGGATCGGCTCCAACAGCGTGAGAAAGTCGGCAGCAGCTCCGAGGACTGACTGCGGTGGTGAGGGCTCCACAGCAGCTGGACCAGACGACAGCTCCAGCGACGTGAGCAAGCAGTTAGCAGCTCCGGAGACTGGCTGCGATGGTGGAGGCTCCACAGCGACCGGACCCGACGACGGCTCCAGCGACATGAGCCGGCAAGCGGCAGCTCCGGGAACTGTCAGCGGTGACATGAGCTCCGCAGCTGGGTGTCAGGGCATTGGCAGCGTGGACGGACAGGCAATGGTTCTGGCGGACTTGAAGAAGGGGCTAGCTCCACTTCCCTCTCCCTTTCTCACTTTCAACTCTCCCTTTCTCACTTTCAACTCTCCCTTTCTCTCTTTCAACTCTCCCTCTCTCTTTCTCACTTTCAACTCTCCCCTTCTAACTTTCCACTCTCCCCTTCTCACTTTCAACTCTCCCTTTCTGGCCGCTACCCTCTTTTTCCGGTTGGTCATTCTGTAAGCGTCTGGGTATGAGTGACGAGAGCAAGTGCGAGCCAGAGGAAAACCACATGCAGGCTGGGGAAGGGTATACGCATTAAGCGTAGTTTAATGCAGACACGGCAACAAACGTACAGAGGTACAAACCGAAAAAATGACCAACGGCACCTAGTGCCATTGCACAACTTAAATAGTTTGTCTCTAACTAAAAATAAGATGCACCTGGAAGCGCTAATCAGCCCCAGGCGTGCGGTGATGAAGGGAGGCACCGATCGTGACACTAGATCGTGACGTCAAAATATGTATATTTTGTACATTGAATTACCCTTTGTGAGCTCATTTTAGCTGGCTGGCTAATTTTTAACATTACAAGACGGCAAGTGGTGACATTATAAGCTACCATAGCCTATAATGTCAAGTAGGTAACATAAGGTTAGCATATCATATCAAAGCAGAACGAATTAGTGGGCTACACGTTTCTACCGTCTCTGACCTTGAAATATATAATTTTAGTGAACTGGTAGTGAACAAACGCAACCAAGACAGGAACCTCAGATGAACTTGATGTAACGTTTTACGGTGGTATGTTGTATTTATTCATCTGTTATTTTATCAGTAAAACCCTAAAGAAATGAAACTGTCCTTGATGCCAGTCAGGCAATTAGACTTGACTAGACTAGCAAGCTCATACAACCTGTGTGTAATGTGTGTAACAAAACGACTTTGCATTTTCAAATGGTGCTATTTGGAGTTACCTAGAATGATTCAATAGTCTCCCTAGCTCCATGTGTTTGTGAGCGGGTGTGTGCGTGCGCACGCATGCAGCTTTGTGTGCAGGCTGGACCCCTCAGATGGCTAGTGCAGCTGGCGGAGACCTTCAGGCGACTGGTGGCTATGATGAGGACCCTAAAGCGGCCGGCGATGCAGGCTGGACTAGACTCCTCCAATGGCCAGCGGAAGTGTGGGCCCTCCAGCGACCGAACCAAGGGCATGCTTCGGCAGCGAGGACTCCCAGGCGACGCAGACCTGACGCCTCAGGTGTCTGGACCAGGGATGGGCTCTGGCCGCGTGGATTCTTAGACGGCAGGACCGAGGGAAGGCTGCAACGGTGTGGATCCTCTAGAGGCCGGACCAAAGACAAGTTCCGGTGGCGAAGACCCTCTTGACGACAATGGTCATTTTAACTGTGCCCCCAAATTTTTGGCTGTGCTCCTAAACTTAGGAGAAAAAAATGTAAGCATAGGGCCCTGAAACGGGTGCACCGGAGAGTCACCAACAAGACAACCCCTAAAAAGAGAATGCTTTTGCAGGTGGTGGCCACAGACAATTGCTCTCCTTATCATACCTGACTGATTTTTCTCTACTTTTGCGTTTTGCTAGTGACTTTGTCACTACTGATAGCATGAGGCGGTACCTGCAGCCCATTCAGGTTGAAAACAGTATGTTAAGTGGCCACGTATGTGTGGACCACGTACGTGGAAACATGCCATGGCCTTAACACAGTGTTGGCGGAGAAGGGTCTATGCAAGTTACTTCAGCATCATTCGTTGATAAGAGACTGACGCTAACCGGCTTGTATGTGGCTTGTGGTGAAATGATGCACAAAACCACTATTGTTAGCAAAATGAATAAATAAGGCAAGAGAAGCCATGTACAGGCACAGTCAGAAAGATTTTCCACAAAGTTGCTAAGGGCTGGAAAAGTCACACTTACGATTTACTAGGCACAAGCACACTAGGCACACCTCTCATGTAGAAGGAAATGTATGACAAACTGCCTACACTAGAGTTGCAAAACCGGTTTTGTAGTTGCAGAACAATTTTAAGCTTTAAGATTGGAGCTTTTTTTATTTGTAGAAAAGTTTTAAACCTGTAAACAGTAGCGGCTGGTGGCTAATTTCACTGAGGAAGCAGGCTACGAACATGCGCTCACATCCACACCCACACAGTCAAGTTCTTGTCAGTGAATCCCACTACAGCAGCGGTTCTCAAACTACCTCTCAAGTGAGACGTGTGGTTTGTTTGATTTAATGACTTTTCGGACCAAAGCCACTAGTGACAAATTTAGCAACTTATTCAAACTGACTTTATTTATAAAATAGAGCGTCTCAGAGTTGGCCTTCCTGTAAGCATCCTTGAGCAAGATGCCTAACCCCTACCTGCTCCATGTAATGGCACCATGTAATTGTTGACAAATGTACTAATTGTAAGTCGCTTTGGATAACAGCGTCTGCTAAATGCTGTAACTGTATATGGCAAAAAGGCGAGAAAAATATTCAAACGCAATACTGTACTTCATTTGCATGCACGCTGCTCAGAGTAATCGCGAGTAGTGTTGTGTTGCTCGTGAACGTTTAGTTCTTTAGGAACTAATATTTTATATGACCCGGAGTAATGAGTTGTCTTAGTGAGTGATTCGTTCATTTTCACACATGCGTGAATGGTCTTGGACGCTTACGTCACATTGCAGCTGCAGGGAAACAGAAATGATTAGTTCACGACTCATAACTATGGGTCTTCGGGTTTGTCTTTCGTTCATTTGTCACGTGACAGTGGTGCGTCTCTGCACCTCCTTGGTTTTCACATGGTTTTAATTGGTTGTGGCTTTATAGAATAATGAGAGAATGATCAAGAATTTAATTTGTGTGTGTAGTAGGCCATTATACTTTGTCAACTGAAGCAATCGATGTAGCCTTCAGTGTTTGAGAACCGCACTTTTTCACCCACAAGAGAGCAACAGCGCTGCACTAGCTAGTAAAATGAACGAAATTAAAATGACTCGAAAAAAGGTTAGTGAATTTTACTGACAGAGATCTTTGAATCTCTGTCAGTAAAATGAACTAATCTTTTTGTTCATTTCGGTCAAAAGATTCGAACTTCCCACCATTAATTGCGAGTTGACGGCAGTTCCAGGGTCTCTTCCTCTCCTCCTCAGAGTTGAATTGTGATGATTGTGTAAGATGAGGCTAGCCTCCGTTGAACTTTTTCTCACAATGTTGGAGTTATAGAACTCAATTCTGATTGGTAAATGTTTTTTAGCAAGGGAGGCAAAGCAGTTATCGTCGCTTGCCTTGATGGCTCGTTAGATCTCACACTAACATCAGCCACATGACACCTGGCGATAACCTGAACGAAATTGCAATATTTGTATTTTTTTTAAATAAATACACAATCTTAAACTAAATGGCGTTTTATTGTCATCACATTCTTCTCAAATTTCCGAGGAGGCATTGCCTCCCTTGCCTCCTCTCACGAGCCGCCACTGCCTGTAAAAATATTCTCAAACGTGCAAATCGATCATTCAAATGTGCAAAATTTATTTGAAGCTTGTTTTAGTTCGGACACATACAAAAACTCTAAAGCTGCCTTGCAATGACATCACGCAATAAATTTTATTATTTCCTGGGCTTACTCGTGGAGACGTGGTTGGCTGTGGAGATGCGGTCCGGAGGTAGGGCCTACAGAATGAACGCCCACTTGTACTCTGATTGGAAAATGCTAATTATGTAAACTGCAGTGCCACGTTTCACACATAGTTGCAGTTAGAACCTAAATGTGTGTGCGTGTTTCAAATAATTTTTTTTTATTTCATGTAGTCTACATGGCCGTATATAGACTATGTCAAGCTCAATTTTTGTTTTAGAGCAGCAACAATAATTTACAATGGTAAAATGCAAATATAATTTGCATGGTGTTGCTGGCGTTTGAAAAAAAAAAGTCACTCTAAAATGCCGAAAAGAGTGGAACGCACTGTGCGTACATTTACTATCTTGCAAATAAAATAAAAAATCTACCTAACACTTATGAACTTTAGCTTCATATCCACGAGCATGTGTGCCAAAAAATACTGCTAAAAAAAATGATATCCCTGAAGTTTAATTGACTTGGGGTTATACTGTGATGAGTATGTGTTCCCTTATTTTTTTGAGCAGTGTATTATAAGTAAAATAGGCCATGAGATGGGAGAGAAATATCTGGCCTTATCTGCATCCATCTCACATCATGTTGTAAAAACACTGCACCAAAGGAATGTATAATGGTTATAGCCAACAGCAACCCAACTGCCTTAAGAGCACATAGTGACAGATTGACGTTTAGAATTTTCTCAAATCTAGGTGAAAGACATTCCTGTTCCCAAGACTTATCGCTTTGCATTCCTTTCTCTGCAGAAGATTTCCTCTTCTCAATTTCCTTTGAGCTAGCAAACAGTTTTTTTAAAGGCATAGTTCCTTGATTGATTTGAATTTAGGTTAAGTAACTACACTACTATTTAAAGAGAAACCACTAAACATATTTTAGACTGGGACAGGTAAAAGGCTGTTCCACAACTGTAAAAGAAATAGCTCTTAATTATCAAGAAGGAAATACCACAAATTAACCTAACAAGGCGCAGTTATTAATTGAAAAGCAAGAAGGCCAAGGCAATGGGGTGGCTACAACAAAGAATGTAAATTACATTTTGATTTGTTATTTCATAGTTTTGATGTCTTCACTATATTTTAAAAATGTAGAAAATAGTAAAAAATAAAGAAAAACCCTGTATAGCACTAGAAAGATACTCATGAGAACAAAGTTTATATTCCTAAAAACTCCTGAGGCAGTATATAACAACTTATATCTTTGAAACAGTGTCAAGTTTATATGTTAACACCCATCAACAACACATTTTCTGAATCGAGTTCTATAACATAACAGCATGGTGATACGTTTAAAAAAATGTATCTGACTTTATATGAAATCTTGAAGCCCACCACCATGTTAAATAAAAAACAAATAAAATCATGTTAACCAAATCTACTAAACAATTCAGTTGCCAAAATGCAGTTCACCAAATATGTTTTAACACAATTTTCTTGTAGTTAAATTGAAAATTATCTTTGACTTGATACAAATAATCACTTTAAAATATATATGGAAATTAATGTAAAATAAAGTACTGTGAATTTAATACATACTGTTTATGGTAAACAAGAAATGAAAGAATTCGCTGGCAGCACATTCAAAATAAATATGCATTTGTACATACATATCCTAAAATAAAATAGATATTTAAATAAGAAAGATGCACAAAATATTTCCAGCTATTTTAAGTAACCCATTAACAGTGGAAAACTAAATCAAGTTAACTGTAGAGTATAGATAGTGGGAGAAACGTGATTGAGCAAGAACAATGGATGTCAACATTGAGCTGATAGAAGGGAACAAATTCGTCACAGTGTTCTATGAAATTGCCATTGTGGAATGAAAGGAGAATTAGGAAAGAACAAAGGCCCATTACAAAGCATATCTATACATGCTAAGAAATGTATGAGCACCCCAATTATCACACAAAACTGGTAGCGCTGCAATCCAACCAAAAGATTGGGGAAACAATTGGCCTGTAGTGTGGACACAATAAAATGAAGGATTTGCCTGAAGACAGGCTTAAGAGATACTGTAGGTGGGGTAGTGTGACAGGTTGAGGAAGATAATACTCTTAAGATGGGATCCAATGCAATTTAGAGATCATGGTAGCTGTGCATGGTGAGGCTGATTATCTGTACAAAGGAAATGGAGCGTTAGATCAATAAAGAAATGTTTTTCTTCTTTGAGTGTGTTGTTTTGAGGCGCATACATAAGATATCACCTGCCTTGGGGGGAAACTGTAATGTAATTTCCTTTAATTGTTTATAATACAACCTCCATTTTCTAAATGCAAACGAGTGAGTCACATTTCTTAAAAGGAAAATAAGAAATAAATAAAAATCAGTGCTAAACAATGGTTACACGTAACAAAACAAGCCATACAAATAACCATCTAGACTAGAATCTAGGATATGTGAAATGACATCTAGATAACATTGGCTACATATGTAATACTCTTTAAATCAATCCCAAATAAATAGTTTTGTGCTTCTTAACCATACGCCAATGGTTTTCTCCAATTGGGGGTAAGACTCAGACTTATTTTATTTGAACAAAGATACACATTTCAGTGTTGTATAGGTTTTTTATACTGTATATTTTTATGCTGTTATGTTCTGCATCTTTTCATGATTCTATGATTTTTTTAAAAGGACAGTATTAAGCAATGTAGTGTGCAAAAACCAAAAAGCGGCATTTGGGATGTATTTGGGATGGGGAAATGCATTAAAGAGCTCTACAAAAGCAGTCCTGTCAATCACCACTTAATATGCGCTCAATCTCCTCTAGTCTCTTCAAGGCAGCCTCCCTTTTCTTTTCAATGTCCTTAATCTCTTTAGTCGACTTGCTCTTAGTCCCCTGGATGCCTTCCATCCCCTTTGATTGGTCCCCGCTCACACTTGGGAGACGTTCTGTAGAGGATTTCCGCTCATTCTTCTCCCTCCCGGTCCTTTTTCCAGTAGTGACAGCAGCAGCAGCCGCAGAAGCTGTGATCGCTTTCTCCTGTTTGGCACCCTCTGTTGTGCTGAGGGGCTGTCCCGCAGCACTGATGGCAGCCAGTTTGCTCCGCACTATAATGAGGTGGCGGCGGACATACTCCTCTTTGGGTGCCAGGGCCAGGGTCTCTTCAAGGCAATGCTCGGCACGCTGCAGGTCGCGCTCCTCGAAGTAGACCACACACAGGTTGTGCTTAGCCTGCACATTGACGGGATCAGTACGCAGGATGCGCTGGAAGCAGGATTTCGCTCCGTGTGTGTCCTTCTTGTGGTTCATCAAGATGTCTCCTTTCAGGATCAGGCCCTTGACGTGCTCAGGGTGGTGCCGCAGCAGTTCTTCCAGCACCGGAAGCGCATCCAGTTCACGACGCCACTGGGAGTAGAGGAGGGCCAGGTTGAAGAGGGCGCTGCGGAAGCCCACCTGCAGGCTGATGGCCTGGCGCATCCAGCGTTCAGCTGCCACGTTCTCGTTGGCATCCATAGCTAACATGCCCAAGTTGAAGTATCCGTTGGCGTCATCTGGCTCCTCCTCCACATAGGTCAGGAAGCGGCGGTTGGCCTCTGGGCGGAGCTTGGCCTCACCTGCCACAGACAGAGCAAGAAACGCAAACAAGTTGAATTCTAACCTGTGCATGTGTGTGATTCTATATATTATTTTATAATATTTTAGGGCTGTCAAAATTCATACAAGTGCTTATTCTAGTTGGTTTGAATAACATGTCGGCAACAGCAGTACAGTTCTGCCTCACAACCAGATTAAACTTACTCGACACTTGTGGCTTCATGACATTTTAAATTTGGTCACTGCTGCCGGATCAAACTGCCTGAACAATATCACCAGTTTATAACAGCTAGGCTTACTAACTACCAAGACAGCTAACCTGCTAATTTGAAGTTAGTATAGACAGGGAGCAAGATACTGTGTGCGTGTGTGTGTGCGTACTTGCTACGCAGTGCATGTGATGCGTCAGTGCAGCAGTGTTGTAGTAGTGCTTATAGTTAACGGTATGCATGCTGCATGTTGCTTCTGCTTGCCACTCTCTGCTTTCAGCTACTGCCACCGGATTTCCCCCCTTTGATTTCAGGGGGGAAAAGTGGAGCCAAATGTGTATGCCTCCTCAGCCGGTACATAGCCTCTCCACTGCCAAGTTCTTGTACATGCCTCCCTGTGGCACACATGGTAACTGGTCCCTTGTGGTTCCAGGCTAAGTACGGGATCTCCAAGCAGCAGTGGGCCCCAGAGACGTGGCATGCAGGCCCATCGATGAGTGGAAATGCCCTGATACCGTCAACCACTGTCCCAGTTATGGGTAAATAGCCCCAGCTATGGGTAAATAGTGAAGACCCCAACGGCGGCGCAGGCGGAAGATGGTGGTGTGAGATCCACCACAACGGCTGGAAAGGCGGAAGGCAACCCCACAGCCACGTGGGTTAACTCGGGAGGGTAAAGTGGCTAGGGGAGCAAACCCCGAAGACCAACCTGCACTTGGGGACAGGCACAGGCGGAGTCCAACTGACTGGATCACCGGCAGCCCCCTGCAACTCCTGCCAGACGAAGGTCGTCATGCATTTCCTCATGCCACTGGAGGTTCATCTGGTAGGAGTGAGGTCTGCGTAGCCACACCCTCACACCCTTATTCCTCACCTATGCGCAAGCTTCTTGCTCCTCCTCGACATAGCTCTCAGCGAGACCAGACTACATCGGGAAGACTCCCTGACAGAGGTTGGTGCTGGGTACACCTTTTTCTGGAAGGGGGTCCCTGAAGGCACTCGCCGTAACCATGGAGTTGGCTTTGCTGCAAGTCTAAACTGCTGCAGCGCATTCCGGAATCCCCCATCGGCATCAATGAAAGACTGATAACATGGTGCATTCTCCTGGCAAAGGAATGCTTTGCCACTCATATCAGTGCATTCGATCCAACTCTTGATGCCGAGCACAACATAAAAGAGGATTTCTACGTAGCTCTTGATGCCATCTTACAAAACCCCCCGGCTATGGACAGGGTCATACTCATGGGAGATTTCAATGCTAGAGTGGGCACGGAGCACCTGGTATGGAGTAAAGTCTCCCACACCAGCATGGTGTGGGGAAAATGAACCAGAACAGGATCAGACTCTGTGCAGAGCACCAGCTGGTCATTACCAACACCTTCTTCCAGATGAAGAACAAGTTTAAGACCTCCTGGCAGCACGTGTGGTTGTCCGTTAAAAGGACAGACAAGATGTCCTCATCACCCGTGTTTATGTGCGGAGCAGAGTGCTGGACTGACCACCTTATGGTCTGATCCAATAACTGCAATAACACTCAAGGCTTTTACGATGCCATAAAAGCATTGTACGGCCCCAGGAAGCGGGCGATTGCCCCAGCTGACGGGTCCATGCTCTTCAAGGACCATCACGAGATTCTTGCTTTTTGAGGAGACTCTCAAAAAGGCAAATAATTTTGAGTCTCCTCAACCACATCAACCCTGTCGACCCACATATTCTGGATAATCCCTCTGACCTGCCACCAACCATGCACCTGTACACCCCACCACTTTACTCAGAACCCTGGCAAACCATTGCAGGGCTGAAGAACAACAAAAGTGCTGGACCCGATGGAATCCCTGCAGAGGTTTTCAAACACAGAGGATACATCCTCACACGTCGCCTGCACCTCCTTATCCAAAACATCTGGGAACATGGGACCCTCCCACAGGACAGGTTGAGATTTTTAACCCAATTGAGATAGTTTGGGATGAGTTGGACCGCAGAGCAAGAAAAGCAGCCAACCAATGCTCAGCATATGTTGGAAAATCATGCCAGGTCACTACCTGATGACAAAGTAATCAAGGTAAAGATGAAGAATCTAAAATATATTTTTATTTGTTGTATATGACATAATTACATATTATAGTTTTATTATTATAGTTTTGATGAAATGTACAATGTAGAAAATAGTAAGAATAAAGAAAAACCCTTCAACTAGTAGGTGTGTCCAAAGTTTTGACTGGTACCCTATTATGCTCAAATCTGTAGTGCAAAGCTTTGCACACCCTTTGCTTTGTTTTATGCAAAGCAAGATGCAAGATTATTTCAACAACTAAAAATTGGCAAACTGTACATTTTGCATAGCCAAATCATGGATTTCACTATTGGGAACACTTGGTTTGCACGTTTATCACTTAAGGGTCATTTGAAAATTCTTCAATGTATCATACTTTTTAATAAAAGACTTTTATACCTGTTTGGATAACATTTTTAATGAGGAGCAGATAATAGAGGTTGACTGGTCATGGAGTCATGTTGAGGTGAGCAGTAGCAGAAAAACAAGCTTTTGTACCAAGGCAAATTATCACAATGACTCACCTTGCCTGTCTTAAAATGGCTTGGACCTGCCTACATGAAACTGGATGAATGACTGAACTTTTGCTTATCATTGACATTTGATTCTTTAAAATTATTCATCATATGTGCACTTGCGTCAACCTGTAAAAAGAATGTGCGAGTGCATAAATACAGTTTAAGGATTTACAAAAGCATAGCAATGTGGGTGGAAAAGCAAACCTAAGCGACCTAAAACAACAGTCACACCTGCTTTGAATAAAACGGCTTTATAAATTCTTACACTCTCACAGTGCGGGTGCAGCATGACAAGTCGGAATCTTGGCCCAGAGTTTGCCAGTGCATGCAGGGTTCAGCACATTATTACTAAAAGGGACAGCTTTGATGCCTGTCACACCCTTAAGGTGAAATCAGGTCACTATTTTCATTTTCTATTAACTGGTGTAGAGTGACTTGAGGTGCATGCGAAGGCAGGTTTTTGCACATAAATGTCATTGTTGATGGAATGAATATATATATATATATACAGTATATATATATATATATATATATATATATATACACAAATTAATATAGCTGAGAATTATTACAACCCATGACTATGAAAGCTTGTCTCAAGCCACAATCTCAACTCTCCAGTATATACTGTAGCTCTCTACATTTTTCACTTTCTCTTCCTGGACACGTTTTTCCTCTTCAAGCTCACTCTCTTGACCGCCTTCCCCCCTTTTAAGAAATGACCTGCTAATTGTAATTTCTTTAAGAGAGAGCATAAATTATTCACGAGTTCTATGGAAAGTGTCCCAGTTACACTGTGGCTAAAACTTGACCACACAAAAACAATTAAACCACGTGACTTTAAAAATGAATAGTAAAGCAGAGAAATATGTAAATGATTTGAGATTAAATAGTATACAGTACATGGCCTACATTTTGGCAGGGAAAAAAAATAAAACAAACAAAAAACGATTAATAATGTGAACCGTGATTAATGTGAACTAACTTTTTTTTATTTAAAGGTACTGGCAATGCATTAAAATTCCCCCAGAATGCCAAAATTCCCTCCTGGTTCACTGTTTATGTTTTAAAACTGTGCACAAAAGTACACATGGCTGTAGCAAAAGAGGTAGAGAAAACGTGCATGTGTATATGTGTGCTGAAGTGGGAGAAATAGAGGGAATGCAAGCCACTCAGCACTGAGCCATGTCTGCGTTTTAAATTTAAACAACAACCACAAAGTTTCAACCACAAAGACAAACACAAACTGAGGCGTGTACCTTTAAGTAAAAAATAGTCGCAGCCATGAGCTGAAGGTGAGTGCTGTAAACAAATGTTGCTAGCACATAAATAAGCTTAGCAAGTTTAGTTTTTGTTTTTCTTAACACAACATTGGTTGACAGCAGTATTTTAGACTAGAACGATCATTCCTGTTACCTGCGTCCCGCTGTTATAGTTGTCGGTGGAGTGATGCTACTACCTGTGACAAAATGGACCTTATTGTTGAATAAAATCTCTATTATTTTATCCTATTCTATCCTAGATTCTAATCTGATATTATTCTATCCAGAACCTGATCTTCATTTGTTAAATCGAACGTAAACGAAGCATGAAACGCCACGTTTAGAAGATACTGACTAAGGTGGCACTAACTCGTGACAACAATAACCCAAAAATGGGTGCTGTTTACAGAGAGAAAGCGTTTTTTCCGGTTGCTCCTTCTGCTAATCTTAGATGTGGATTTAGATCATGACTTATGATTGCGTGGGCAGGATTAGTCATGTGGCGCTGACTAAGCACCTGGGAAATGAGCACAGCATCCTCGATACGAGGGAAAACATGGAAACGAAATGTGAAGAGAGGGCATAAATCCCTCAATCTTGTGTCAGGAGGGTGCGAATTTGTCACATGCCCTGCATCTATACTGATCTGAATCCTAAAGTCCCTACGGACAACTTTGGACTATTTTGGCAGCGTAGCAAAACCTTTTTTTTAGATCAAATTGGTCAAAAAAATACAACTACAGTACATGTAGGTACCAAGTGCAGCAATTTTAGTGTAGATGATTGTGAAAAACAAACATTGATTTTGTGCCACAAATTAGTATATTTTCATATTTAATGTTTTCAGGGAAGTAGGCCTGGATTATCTACAGGGCAAATAGGGCCTCTGCTAACCATTAGGCTGATTGTTTGTATTTAAAAAAAAAAAAAAAAAAAAAAATGTTGTTTAAATGTCGTGTTCAAATGTCACTATATATAGCTGATGCTTGAGTAGAGGTGAATCAAAAGGCCCCAGTGCCTTCTCACCCTTTATGCATGCCTGCGGAGGAGAAACTTGGGAAAAGCAGGGCTCCTGGTGATTCAATCTAAACAGTGATCATCCTTCATTATGCACCACCCAATCCAAACATAGCTCATAATGATCATCTACCACACTCCTACCGCCTTTTCTCTCATGCTAACGACAAAATCCCCATAACACACTCCCTCTTGTGTTTTATTGATTCATTTTGCTATGCTGCTTTATATTATTTTACGTGTTTTGCGCGTTTTACTAATTTACATTATGTGTACTTTGTATTATGCTCCTTTGCATTGTACAACTGTTGGTAATGTTTAGCTTCTTTACACTTTACATTACATTACAGTACATTACCCTGCGCTAGGTTAAGATACATTACTTTACTTTATTATGTTCATTTTACACTGTCTATCTATATTATTTTACATATCCCAAAATGAATACAGTTTGGGATATAGTGTATTATGTTTCATTTTGGGATATATATACATACATGTATATAATGACTAAATAACTGAAATACCAACCCTTTGGTTGAGTAGCGCTGCGGTGGTTTGATGGTTGGGTACAGAGCCTCTTTGGACATAGCGGCCCCCTCTCTGTGGAGCCAGGCAGTGGGCGGGGGCCCCAGTGGGGCCCAGTAACTGTCTTCACTGACAGAACTGAGCAGCACGTCCGCTAATTTCCTGGCTGCAGACTGACAGAAACAAATGCTTTATAGTGGTCAAAAACGACCTAGGTGAATTCGTGCAACACAGTACGATGAAGTCTTAGATATGCCTGAAATACAAATCAGAGGTACCTGTGTGTGTGGGTGTGTTTGTGTGTGTGTGTGTGTGTGTGTGTGTGTGTGTGTGTGTAAGCCCTCACCTTCCTTAAGTTTTGAGATCCCCGTGACTCCACCACCCTAAGGACCCTACGCAACTGGTGGGCACCCTGTGCCAGATGGCTGACACACAGACACACACGCACACGCACACACACACACATAATGATTCAGCATGATGTATGTATTGTGGAGATGCTATGGTAAATAATACAGTAACCGTAGTCAAGTGATGTAACAGATAGCTGAGCTGATACGACAGTATCTGTGTCGGTGTTTACTACAGAACATGTCAAATATGATAAGGCAAACGATAGTGGTGATGTTCTGTGTCACAGAACAACCTAAAAGAAAAAAAGAATAGTCATTCAGTCCTGCTATAATATTAGCTTCTAAATTCTGTAATCATTGCAGCGATATGGGTTGGCTTCGGTTTCATACTGTTGTGGAACAGAACAACATTGACATCTGCTGGTTACAAGCAAAAATGCATCTTTAGGTTGTATAATTCCTGATGCTCATACAGGAATCAGTGACACAGCACGTATTACTAGTGATGTTGTCATGAGAACACATGTCAAGTATGAACTCCAAAGAAACAATAAACACAATAATAAATAATGTTATTTATGTGTGTATTTAAGTGTCTGTTTACCAAAATGTCATTTCAAAATCTTTGTTTTGAATTACTTAAAATAATGTATAAAAATACCGACAAACACTGTAGGTTTATCCATTCAGAATAGACTGCATAGTCTAAACTGTCCAGTCAGGTGTGTTGATGTCAGTTTTAGATTACTTAGGTGTTTGTGTATTTTGTATGTGGAGCTTCTTCTTTTTTTCACATCTCCCCCTTGTTAGCGCTCAAATAGCAAAATAGGACACTTTACCTGGCTATCAGTGGCGGAACTGTTGTAGTACAGAGGAAGTCAGTATTCAGTTACCTTACGATCTAGTATAAGTCAGTGGTAATTAGGAAAGCATATTCAACTCTATTTAGCTTAGCAATGGAGTATTATCTATATAGTGTGATGTGTCACAACTACTGTATCTTGTAAATCTCACCAAAAGAACGACTAGTAAAAACAAACATTTAACAAGTTTTGTTTGTTTATTCTCTTAAGTTTTACCTGAAGTACTTCAGGTCTCATGATTATACTTTTTTTAATTTTTTTTATATCTTGTGTTTTTACTTAGAAAATAAAAGTTTTTGTGCCTGTGAGTGTGGGCGCTTGCGTCTGTGTGAAAAGTGAGACAACGGCCATGGCTAGACTCACCCCCGTTGCAGGAGACACAGGTAGGCGCTCTGCAGTGCCGCCTGCTGGAAGAAGCCAATCTCTACATCAACAGGCACAGGGAGTAAGCTTGCCTTGGCTGTCTTCGTGTGAGAAGGGATCCCCATCTGGCGAAACATGGAACAGAAAATAATTACTGTATAATGAGCCTGAATTATCGTGGGTAGGCCTACTTATAATGAAGCTTTATAGTAATGCTACCTAAACACACTTTTCTGTGTTTTTTTTTACTACAGGTATTACCACATGTACTGTTTCGAAACTACATGAAAAGTATTTAAACATTTGAAAAACAAATTATTAATTATTATATAATTGTTAATCCTATAATACAACTATGGTATAAATTGCAGTACATACCCAACCTGTCAATATACTAGTGGTAGGAAGATCAATTAATTTAGCTGATTTGTTCATTTTGAGTCAGTACCTCTAGATGTACAGTATCTAACTTTTCGAGTTTTTCGGGTTTCGAGTTTTTTCTTCTTTAAAGTGGTTCTCAGTTAGTTCTCGAGCAGGTAGATTAGCGATAAAAGAGCTTATTTGCTTTCCTTGACCATCTATGGTAATTCGCTAAAGTAGCTACATGTAATTGTGTCTTTCACAATTACATTTATTTAACATTGCAAAAAACTCAAAAGCTGTCAATGGCTGTGGATAGTCACCACCACTGTCATGCTAAGGAGTGGGAGGAGGAAACAGTACGTACCACTGCAGACTCTACCAAACGAACTCGAGAATTATTTGTTCAAATTTGTTCAAAATAATTTTGAACAGTTAAAATCCGTTGTCCGTTGTCCGTTTTTCCCTACTACTACAACATACTGCACTTAAGTACAAGCAAACAAATTATTTCTCATATGTTATTGACGATAAAGATGCCCAGACAGACTCACAGATGTACATGCACACATCCAGGCCTGTGCAAACAAGGAAGATGCACACACACACACACACACAAATGAGAGCACATGTACTTTGTCCAGTTCCTGCAGGTAGGACAAGGCAGCATCACAGGCCCGGAGAAAGCAGGACAGACTTTCCTCCTCCCTCTCTGACAGACGGACACGAGACACAGAGGACACGGCCTGATGGTCCAGAGACAGACCTGTTAGAGAGAGAGAGAGAGAGAGAGAGAGAGAGAGAGAGAGAGAGAGAGAGAGAGAGAGAGAGAGAGAGAGAGAG
>JAODLI010034363.1:0-19012 GCA_027575585.1 Percopsis omiscomaycus | reverse complement strand
TCACATATACAAATGAAAATGTAACCCCTCACATATACAAATGAAAATGTAACCCCTCACATATACAAATGAAAATGTAACCCCTCACACTCACCCTGCAGCCTGCGCCTCCTTGTCAAACTCCAACTCCAGTGGGCCTCTGTCCTCCTCTCTCTCCACCTCCGTAGCTGCTCCCACCTCGACTGGGGTCTCTGCAGCCTCCTCCTGGGGCCCCTCCACAGCCTCCTCCCGGGGAACCTCCACCTGCTCCCTTTTCTTCTCCTCATCCTCCTTCTCCTTCTCCTTCTCCTTCTCCTCTGGCTCGGAGCTGTCCTCCTCCTCTTTCGCCTTGGCCTTTTCGTCTCCGCTGGACTCCTCGCTGGAGGTGCTCTCGTAGCTAGAGGAGGACAAACAGTAGCGTGTACTATACACTATGTGTGTAGGGCGCACTATATTACACATTGTACCTTTAACCGAAAATGATTTATGCTAATTTTATCTCAACTAAATAGCCTAGCTATAAAAGTATAGACACCCACACCCCACATCAGTCAAATGGGTGAAGAGAAAAACTACTGGGAAAGCACTGACCAAGGCAACATAAACAAGGAGCGGTCGTTTACCTTTATAACACCAATATAGGACATGAAAGGGATGCTTGTCAAATATAACTTTGGCCCCATGTATCAGAACCATTCTAAACACACACACGCACACGCACACGCACACACAAAACCCAACCTTGTTCAGGGATGGCTAGTGATATCCTTAGTATGGCGGTTCTGAGGAACACAGGGATATACACGTGTATACACACACACACACACACACACACACACACCATGGAGCCCACAGCATTCCCTGAATTCCAATCCCGCTCGTTGTAAAGCGAAATGTGTGTGTGGTTTGTACAAAGGAGACCACGGACAGACCACCCCAACATATGAAAGCTAAGCCTCAGCCCACTTACTGCTGCAGGGCGTCACATGAGATATGGATCACTATGGAAGCCTTTCATTTTGACAATATATCTCCTCCACATGCATTCAGGGACATGGGACGTGGGGGTGCTGTTAGTGACTGTCAATCATTTTCCATTAGTTCAGGAAGAGACCCAGAAGATATTTCAAATATTAAATTTTTTTTTTTCAGCCTTTCTGTTTCCATTGCGGCGCTGGAACTACAGACCTACAACGTTGCCTTTGCTCTTTAATCGTGATGTAAATTCAGAGTACGGGAAAAATAATTATAGATTTCTACAGCAGCAGCACGCCAGCACCAACATTAGAATGTTAAACCAGAGATTTTCCAGATAACGTTAGGATTACCTTGAGTCGACAGTTGAATGTTGCTCTAAAGTTGCTAAAAATGAAATGGCTTCATGGCAGCTGTACTTGATAATGAATATACAGTAATGGCGCTTGTTGTTGTCTTCCACTCACGTTGCGTTTAACCAATAAGCCCCGTCCAGCAGTTTTTCATGGCCACTCAGAAGGACCTACCCTCGAGTAGGTACTTCTTTCGGCCCTGAAAACAGCCCCGAAAGAGTTCCTAAAGGGCTGCAGTGCTACATCATCAGAAACAGGCATATTAAAACTAAAATAATACTAGATTAGAGTTCTGGCCATCGTCATCAGATGTCCGTTGACTTTGTTCTAGTTGAAACACGTCAGGGGAAATTTGTTCTAAATTCAAGTGCATGTTCAAATTAAATCAAGTGCATGTTTCATTAATTAAAAATGAAACAATGGCTGTAGGGACAAAACACAGTGTGTCTGTTCTGTGAGATAAGTCCATAGGTTCAGTGCTTTTAAAACTTAAAACACTGGCCTTAAAGTGGATTGCAGGCCTGTTACTGGTGGTGAGAGTAATAATATGAATCCATGTCCTTCAACAAGACATATGCTGAGCCTTGCTAAACTTTCAGATGACCTGTAAATTTTTTTCCCAACTGTAGATGCAATAATCTTTGTCATATCATTGTCAATGGCAGAGAATAGTTACTTCCCGTTATTTAAGAAAAAAACAGATTGCTAGATTGGCCGAATTAGTGGTGTCATTTAGAAGTCATCTCAAAACCCATATATTATCTTATATCATTGAAGCTAATCTGTTTGCACTCACACTTATGTGTATATCAGCCTATGTGTATATCTGTGTATCTATGTGTAAGCCTGTGTGGTGTGGATATTTGTAATCTGTATGCTGTTTGCGTATTTATATTTTACTTATTGTACTGTATGTAGTTCGCTGTTCCTTTCTTATGCACAAATCTTTGTACACATTGGTACACATTTGTATTGTGCGTTTCTTTCTTAAAAGCTGACTTGACCTTTATAAACAAATCCAAAAGGTCTCATGTTATGCTATTGGTGTTCACTTGGACTTGAAAAGAGCAATTACAATATTAAAAGCAATACAAAAATTATATTTTTCCATTAAAAGTCATTATATACAGCATTACCTTTTGTCCACTTACTAGAAGCTTCTATAATTCTTCTAGTGTAAGCACAAAATTCTCCAATAATTAAAAAAATAAAAATAGGGTTCGGCATAGGTGGGGGAAAATATACAGAATGAAACAGGAGTTGTTTTTGTTGCACTCCCCTCGGTGGCCTTTTGGAGACGGGATAGATTGCCTGTTTGGGTTGTGTTCCTTTGTTGAACTTGGTGGATCGCTGTCTGACTGCAACACGGAGGTAATTACAGCCATGTGTATCTGGGAACACGATTGTGTGTTCTTATAAGGATGCGTGCTTGTGCGTGTGCGTGTGCGTGTGCGTGTGCGTGTGCGTGTGCGTGTGCGTGTGCGTGTGCGTGTGTGTGTGTGTGTGTGTGTGTGCAGGTGTTTGGTGGAGTGCCAGGCAGCTAACTAGCTTGGATCTAGCCAGAATGAATAACCATCCTGCCTGGAGAAATGTCTGTGTTTTATTCTAACTACTGCCATCTGCTAATGTACTGGACACATTACGGGCTTTACACACACACACAAACACACACGCACGCGCACACTGATGAACCCAGGTGACAGACAGCAGATGGGGAGGTTGAGGCAAGGCTGGGTTCAGGTCACTTTTGATTCCAATGCATTCACTTTTAAGGTGACTGAAACACATTTTTATAATGTGATTATCTTGAATCTGCAAAGGAAATGAATTTAAAGCATCTTAAATGTGCAGAAAAGTATGCATACTGTGTTCGTATTCATTAGAATTGCTAAATGTAATTCACATATCGCTGTGTCGTGTCTAAATGTGTCTCAATAAGAGAACAATAGAATCCTGCAGGTTATGCAACATGCTAATGCTACATTTACAGCATTTAGCAGACGCTTTTATTCAAAGCGACTTACAATCAGTACATTTGTCAACAGTTAAACTGGTTAACCACAGGTTCTTGCCAGCAAACACGAATAAGGACAACATTATGTCATCATACTTCACTTATGCATTTTTCAGTATACATTACAAAATATATCCCTAAAAAAGTAATTCATTTCTAGCAGCCTAAATACCGGCAAGTGCTTAATATACTAAGAGCTGATCTAAAAGTAGAAACGAGGATTTATTTTTTTAAAGGAAAGGAGTAGAGTAGAGAGTAGAAAGGAGGATTTTTTTAAAGGGAAGGAAGATAGAGGGAATGTTAAAGGATTTTTATAGAGGATTTAGTGGGAGTGCTATGAGGTAGAGAAAGCGGTGGTTGAGGTACCAAGGTGGATTTTGAAGAGGTGGGTTTTAAGTCTCTTGCGGAAAATTGGTAGTGATTCTGCTTTCCTGACAGCTGCGGGAAGCTCATTCCACCATTGCGGTGCCAGGACAGAGAAGAGTCGAGACTGGTCTGAGCGACTCTTACGCCCTTGAAGCGACGGAGGTGCCAGCCTGCCTGCGAGGTGGTAGATCGAAGTGCTTTGGTTGGGCCCCTTAAAATAGCTTGGAGGTAGAGAGGGGCAGTTCCTTTTACTGACTTGTGGGCCAACACCAGTGTCTTAAATCAAATGCGGGCTGAGGTGGGGAGCTAGTGAAGGTCTCGGAAGAGGGGGCTTAATTGGGAGAACTTTGGTTGGTTGAATACCAGACGTGCTGCTGCATTTTAGATTCGTTGTAAGCAGATACCGGTAGTCTGGCGATTAGAGAGTTGCAATGGTCTAGACGTGAGATTACTACAGCTTGGACAAGAAGCTGTGCCGCTTCTTTTGTAAGGAACGGCCTTATCCTTCTGATGTTGTAGAGAGAGAATCTGTAGGCTCGGGTCGTTGCAACAATGTTGTGCAGGACAGTTGGTTATCCAGGACAACTCTGAGACTTTTTGCAGTTGGACAGGAGGACACAGTGTTGTTCTCAAGGGTAATGGACAGGTCCACTTGAGGACAGTCCTTTGCTGGAAGGTAGAGTAGCTCTGTCTTTTCAAGGTCGCACTTGAGGTGATGTGAAGACATCCAAGCACTGATGTCATCGAGACTTTCAGAGATTCTAATTGAGATCTGCATGTCAGATGGAGGGAAGGAGAAATAGAGTTGGGTGTCGTCGGCATAGCAGTGGTAGGAGAATCCATGTGAAACGATTACAGAGCTAAGTGATCTAGTGTACAGTGAGAAGAGTATGGGTCACAACACCACCCACCCCAGTGTTGAGTGGGCAGGGTTTGGACAGGTCCATTCCAGAGGACTCGATAGGAGCGATCTGTCAGATAGGACTCAAACAAGGAGAGTGCCGAGTTGGCAATGTCCAGCTCAGCAAGGGTCGATAGAAGGACCTGGTGGTTTCGGTAAACATGCTAATCTGTGGCGTATTGATCGGTATCTGTCTCTCGGCACCACAAGATTACAACCATTCATAACACTTAAAGATGCACTGAAAATTCAATCTGCATTAATGTCTTACTGCCATGAGTGATGTTTTTTTATTTTTATGTGCTAATCCTGACCCCTCTAGGTCCAATGTTCCACTTCCAATCTGATGTTTATGATAAAGAATGATGTTGGCTTAATAACTTATTTTTCTTCGCCTTCTTCTTTTTACATAATGTGTTGAAGAACATCTGCGTGAATCTGAATATTAAGTTTAATAACTTAGGGCTGTCTGGAATAGAACATTAAAGATTAAGGTTTTGCTATATTTTGCTACTTTCAAAAGTTAGTGGGCTTCACACAAGCCAATAAAATATGTGCGAGAATCTGCACACATGCGCGCACACACATACAGTACATGCAAACATACATACAATAGGCTATAGCATCAGTTTCAAAACACAAAGATTTAAAGCTGCTTTAATCAATAATATTTTGGATTTTACCCTCCGTTTACTCCAACAAATTTCAGGTTTTTCTTGGCCCCCCGGCCTTGTTTGTCCGAGGCTCCATCTTTCTTCATTATAGATTTGAGACCTGGAGATGTGGGAGAGACAAATGAAGTAAACAGATTCCTGTGTTCATCTGTTATATCAGTTCTTATAATTGTCAACAATACACATTTATCTTTTTAAATAAATAACAGTCTTCATCTTTATCAACTTAGTTAAAGGCACACAGTATTTACCTATTTACCTGTGATGCATACTGTGTATCTGATGTGCAATAAAGTTCACAATTTTATTATGATGAATATGAGCAGATTATGATTATGATTACCATATCATATATCTAACTATTATCTTCAACACAAACACACATTCTACCAGAGAGTCGCAGAAACTCTGAGGTAATGGGGTGCAGGGTTTAGTCTATGAAATGCTAATGTTAGTGCCACCTCTATACTAATGCAAATAGGGCTTTTAAAGGTGACCTAAATAAGTGATGTTTTAGATGAAAAAATGATTACTTGGATACTTAATGCAACTAACACACAGTACTTAATCAGTATGGACAACGAGAAAGTGGTATTGTAACTTTTTTCTTGGTTTAGTCCTGAAATTAAAAACAGAATACAAAGCACAAAGCATAAATATTTATCCCTATATTCAGTCAACTATAAATACCCAGAAACAATACATAAAGGGGAGGAGGGGAGCTGGCACGACCCTCATTAGCATCAGTTCTTTTCAGCCTTGTGAGAAGTAATAATTTAAGAAAACAGTCCATTGTCTAGCCCTCTCTAAGAGGGAAAACATCCGCTGCTTTCAACATGACGTGGCAAAAAGCAGCAGGCATCAAAGAGTTTAATTGTGGTTCTTGTGTGGTTTTTAATAGTGTTACATTTCTTTGTCTATGCCCACGTTCTTACGGTTATGACCATGTCTGTGTTTTGTCCTATGCCTCGTGTTTGCATGTGTGCACGTTTGCCTTCATCTGCGTATTTCCAAGAAAACATGGGAGGGCCTGGAAGTTTCTATGTAACCTCTGGATGCAATTACATGCCAGCAGAGCTCATCTAACTGGTTGGAAAGCCTGCTGGCAGAGAAATGGGCTCCCCGCGACCCCCCCATCCATAACATTCCATACAGAGTAAATAACTAATCTGAGTAAATAACAGCACACAGTCAGCAAGACTGAGCCTTAATCTACACCAAGAATGTGAGTTATTGACAACACAGCTTTTCCACCCATCAAATCTCTTCCTCTGCCTGTTGCTGCTCGGGGGCCTATCCCAGTGTACTTTGGGACTCCCTGGATGGGATGCTGGTTATTAGCAGGGTCACTGCTCACAATACATAATGAGGGGAAATTAATCTAATTAATTAGTCTTTGTCTTTGGAGATGGGAGGAAATCCATGCTAACGCAAGCAGGACGTGAACCAGAAAACCCGGGCCCCTAGTGGTGAAAAATTAAATTACTGCTCTTAAATCAAAAGGGAATGATCTGTTTTAAAAAAAGAAGGGTTTTATTAGGACTGGAAACAATTATGTACACTTATTCTGCACTATACGTTTAATAAAAAATTTTATGTTTGGGTTAGGGTTAAGTGAGGCTGATGGGTTCATTATCTACGCCATTTTCCGTCAGTATGAAAACCAATTACATAGATTAAACTGGCAGTTGTGAATGTTATTTACAGGGCCAACCTAAGCATTCTCTCAAAACGAGAAATCGCTCAGAGCCCTGACCCTACCGGGTCTGCTCTTGTATTTAACTGCCCTATAATTGACTGAGAATGGAATTCTTTGCCCCTTCCTTTTGGCTCCAAGCCCAGCATAGCTCTCTTAGATGCCCCCCTCAGAACAGTATGTAATTCCTTTAACTAAAGATACAATAGGATGTGCTGTGCATTTAGGCCACAAATCCATGACTGTGAAGCTGCTGACCCAATGGCAGCTACCTAGAAATGATTTAGTAGAGAACCACATAGCTGTCTCTCCGAGAGGTAAGATAATAGAGGGCAGGGAGATAGGGAGTGTTGTTTCAATACTTTCTGAGACACATCTAGTGAATCAAACATATCCAGGGATTTAGAGGTCTCCAAAACCACATATGAACTGTGTTATTGGGCAGTGCAACCAGTGCAATACAAAGGGAGTGTGTTCTCTGTGATCGTAGTGAATTCTGTTTTGAATATCTTCTGTAATGTAACATCGTCGTAAGGCAAGGTAATTGAAGCCACATCGAAAATCTCAAGTGTCAAAGATGCAGACAGCAATCTCAGTGAATTAGGGAGAATAATACAACCGCATTACAACAGGAAAACACACCATACTGTACTTCCCCACTGTACGTAAAATGAACTTACAATAAATGTGATCGCATATGGAATCAATACTTCTAGGCCAGAAACTAGTTTACACCATGTTAAAGTACATGATACATATTTGATCTGTTTTTGGAGGCAATCCATTTGTGACATTTAGCCTGTACACAGCAACATATGCTGTTTAGCTTCTCGTTATGACAGCCAATAGCTATGCAATGGATCCCTAGGCACACTCGGTCAATACAGCCACTCTGTGAAATGAAACACAGCAGAGGTGGAACGATTCCAGCCATGACAGAAAAACAAAGGCTTAGCATGGTGTGGGACACACAAATTAGAGAATGAGCTGTGTAGATGTCTTAACAACTCTGTGTTGTTAAAATGGATCCTCACTTTATTCATGAGAAACTGACTAATGCTAATTTCATATGCCTGTCAAAATGGCATAAATTAAAGTCACTCTAATGTAGGACAGGCCGAATTCATGTGTTAATAAAAAATGGTTTTAATATTAGCCTAAACAATAGGAAAAATTAGTACTGGGACTACGGTGTGTTTCCCTGTTTGTGTGTGTGTTTTTCTGTTTCTGTCTGTCTTTCCCTGGTAAGAGTTTTAGGGGCGTGGCCAGCGCCAGGTGAGATTCCCGCACAGCTGCAGTGCATCACGTCATCAGAACTCAACTGCATTTATACCTGGGCTGAACGCTACTGCAGCGCCAGATTATTACCGTCACCAGTATGGTACATAGGCCTGAGTATTACTCGAGTTTCTTGTCGTGTTTACTTCCACGCATCCTAACCCACGTTGTGTTCTTTCTAGACATTGTTCCTGACTCTCGGCTGCCTGTGTTTCCCTTGCTGCATATATCTTCCCTGGGATCTCTTGGACAGCGTCTGCAGGCTGGGCTGCCGAAGATTATACGTTTGTTTATTGATTGTGACTATTAAAGTCCCCTTTATTTTACTCCCTGATTCTCGTGTGGTGTCTTGGAGTTCTGGGTCAAACCAAAGCCTAACAAGAACAAGAGAGGGAAAATGACAACATTCTCATGAAGCTCAGCCCCAAGTCCACGAAAAATAATATGCATCTAGTATTCTAGAAGCATACAGTAGGCCTATAGGCCCAGATATTGCCCTTTTAAGATGTATGCATAAAAGCACAACAATGCCAATCTAGTCATGCAGAAGTAGTGACATTATAGTGTTTACTGTACATGTAGGCCTATATACTGATTAAAGTGATGCCTTCTTTCCATGCAGCGTAATGGTAACAAGACTCATAGAGGTACAGTATATACGTATTTAGTATATACCCTATGCTGGCCTAGGCAATAACAAAAATAAATGGGACCCATGGAATCCTGCCATGAACAAAATAAACCTTGGCCCCCGTAAACACTGGCACAGTGTCAGGAGAAAATGGAAAAGCAGAGTGGCATGAAGGGAATCAAAGAGAAAAGCAGCAGGCAAAGATTCTACGGGCAGATAAATAATGAGGTGATGGAGATGTTTTCTTTCAATAAGACCACTGAAAATAATGCTATTAGATGGATATGGCATAAGAGGGTAGTTTGAAAAGCATCAAAGGAGAGACTATGTTGGGCTTTCTGCAAATGGATTTCAAAGAAACACTGATGGATTCCTGATCTTAATAAACATTTTACCGTGATATCATTTAGAGCATGTGTGCAATAATAGGACATCAACGGGAAATATTTTCAATAAAAGTCAATAGAGAATTATTTTCTACCTTATTATTTAAACAGAATGTAGTCACAGGGGTTTAAAATGCAAGTATTTTGCAGTCTGTTGCATAATGTTTTGGTCACAAAACATTAAAATGGACTGGAAATTAAATTAAAATTATGGAATGGAAATGAAATGGAATCATTAAATGACCCTCACGACTGCATACAAAATAGAACAAATTGCCGTATGTACAACTAACAAGGGTTGAAATAAGTTAATTAGACTGACTGATTATTTTCCCGAGTGTGAGTTTAGGAATATGTGGTTTAATGTGGTTCTAAATTAACGACAGGCCTACCTGGCTCCTGCTGTTTGCTGGCAGCAGCAGCTTTCTGTCCTGGGGAGTAGAAGGCGGAGAGGACACTGAGGGAGCTGACCAGCTGACTCTGAATAGAACTCATTTTGGATGGGCCAGCCTTCCCTGCAGGTCTGCCTGTTGCCGTCGCTGAGGCAGCTTTGCCAGCAGGCTTGGCTGATGCTCCTTTCGCCAGCCCTGATCTTTTCCCTGCAGTCTGCTTCTTTGTACTGGGTTTCTCCTGCTGGCTGGCTGCCTGCTGAGCTCCAGAACTGCTTCCTAGTTGGGCCCACTGCTCCCCAAGTAGGCCTGTTAGCCTTGTTACGACTTGACCCAGAGCAGCTGGTGAAGTCGGCGATTCACCAGAACCTCTGCGAGGAGGTTGTGCCTCACCAGAGTCCCGACGCGAAGCCTGGGCTTCGGTTGAACCGCGGCGCTGGGCGGTTTCGCTGGAGCCTCTACGAATAGTTTGTGACTCAACAGAGCTTTTACGAGCTGACTGGGTGTCACTAGAACCTCTGTGAGAGCCCTGGACCTCGCTTGACCCCCGACGAGCAGAATGCGTCTGAGCTTCACCTGATTCGCGAGAAGTAGGTTGGAGCTCTTTGGAGTCTCGACGATGCACAGAGGTCTGAGTTTGAGTTTCACTGGGCTGTGGAGATGGGGCCTGGGCCACCTGTGTCT
This sequence comes from Percopsis omiscomaycus, assembly GCA_027575585.1. Lineage (NCBI taxonomy): Eukaryota > Metazoa > Chordata > Actinopteri > Percopsiformes > Percopsidae > Percopsis > Percopsis omiscomaycus. The sequence goes on along the minus strand of JAODLI010034363.1, from coordinate 8,686 downwards.
GGGCTTGAGGCTGCGGCTGTGGTGGGACCTCCCTAGATGCACCAGCAGGACTCTGGGCTGGAGTCTCAGCTTGAGGTGATGGCTGTGATTTGGTCAGGTGGGTCCCACTAGATGTCTCGCAGATAGGCTGGGGTAGAGGTGGGTTCTCTACCAGAGCCTGGATTTGGTTTGGAGTCTGGGTGTCCGGCTGAGTTTCACTTGACCCTCTTCGAGGACGGACAGGTGGAGCGTTAAGTTGGGAAGGTGGAGGCTGTTCAGTTGTTGACTTTCTTCCTCTCTGTGGTCTCACTGGAACAGTTGAATTATCTGCTACTACTACAATACTGTCGGTAACCACAGCTGCTTTGGTCTTAATGCTCACAATCTCATTGTGTGCTTCAGTTTGTTTCTTCTCTACAGTCTCAAAAGTTGCTTGCTCTTTTTCAACAATTTCTGTTACCTCAACAATTTCTGTTACTGTCATTGTTATTGAATCACTTGGTTGGATGGTTTGTTCAATCTTAGATTCTGCATCTTCATCTGTTGCAGAAATACTTGTCTGTCCATCTGTTGCAATATCTAGGACTAACCTGTCTTTGACTGCAGTTTCTGTAACAGCATCATTCCTCTCTGTGACTAAATCTTCAGTGAACTCACTTTTACAAAATATTTCATGATCTATGTCAGTTCTTTCATTATGATTCACATCTTCCACTCTTTCTGTGACCACACTTGTTCCATCTGTTAATCTTTGACTGTCCCCACTTTCTGCGACTTGGATCTCTGCTTCCACATTTCTGACTGGATTGTTGCCCTGCCTTCGGTCTCTCAGCATCTCTGTCTCTGTCTGCTGATCTGCCCTCTGCGCTGCCTCTGTCTCTGTTACCCTGTCTACAGTACCTACTCTTTCTGTCTCAGTCCCCCGGTCTACACTGCTAGTCCTAGGCCTTATTGGATGATCGATCACCGTTTGTGCATCTGTCTCTGTTACTTCTGCCACTAGGGTCTCTGTCGTCTGGTCAACAGTGTTGACCCTTTCTGTTTCTGTGCCACGATCCACACTGTTGGCTCTCGGTCTCACTAAGCTTCCAGCAACAACCTCTGCCCCCGTGTCTGTCAGTTGTTCATGACTATCAACGCTCTCTGTTTCTGTTCCTTGATCTACACTGCCAGCTCTTCTTCTGGGCTGACACACTTCGACGCAGATTCTCTCTGTGTCTGTTCCCTTGTCTACAGTGCCGAGGGACTCTGTCTCTGTCTCCTGATTGGCCAGGTTCACTCTCTCTGTCTCGGTTGCCCTCTCAACACTTCCTCTCCTCACCCTGCTTTCTCTCTCCGTAGTACACACCTCCACCCTAACTCCCTCGCTCAACTGCAGAATTCTCTCCTCTTTCTGCCTGTTGTCTTCAATTTGTTCTCGCAGTAGGGCATTAGTCCTCTCCAGCTCTTGGCTAGCTTGGGTTAGCCTAGCCTCCAGCACTGTTAACTTATCCTGCAGCTGTTGGACGATAGCTAGGTCCTCATCCCCTACAGACTTTACCTCTTTTACTGTAGATGCACCATGAGTTCTGCTAATACTGATAACTCTCTCAACTTCTTTCATAGCCACTTTAGATGCTAGGTTCTGCCTTGTCACTTCATGTGATTGTTTTCCTGCATGCTCTAAAGGGCTTCCTGCTGCAAATTTTTGTCTTACTGATGGTTGAGTTTGTTCTGAAAGCCTGTCCGCTTCTCTGTGTGTCAAAGAACTCTTTACAGATTCATAAAGCAATTCTCTTTCCATCTGTGACACTCTGCTTTCAGAAACACCTTGTTTTTCCTTCCCTGTTGCCTGCTGTAAGCACTCAGAAGCTTCTAAACCTCCCTTAGGTTGAACTGAGTGCAATTCTACCAGAGTTCTGTCCCCTTGTTGTTGAGGTTCAGTCTTGGTATCAATACTGGGGCCTGGAGCAGAGGATGAAGTAGAGACCTTTGCTTGGGTCTGAGCTCTGGCCTGGGCCTGTAGCTGAAGTAACAACTGTTCTCTCTCCTCTCGCAGGGAACAGATCTGTGCCTTGAGTTCTGGAATGGTTTTGACCTGATCCTCCAGCTCCCTGACCCGCCTCAATGCAACAGTGATCTGCTGGTGTAATCCTGTGCGGTCTTGGGGAAGACTCCGTCTGTCTGTTATGTCTGGAGAGGCACGGAAAACATTCTCTGAGGAGCCATTCTCCGGCGTGCCCACCACCCGGTCTGGACTACTAGAGTCAGAGCCTTTCCGGTGCTGCACGGTAATGGGCATGCTGGAGGCTCTGAGCAGGTTGGGCCGACCCTGGAGACCCAGTGCCTTCTCCTCTAGTACTCGGGCTCCAGCGCCAACATCTTCTCTGGGTTTGACAGACAAATAGCTACTCGCCTGGCTGGTTGTTCCCCGACTGCTTTGGGTAGACAGCCCCCCATCACTGGGCTTGAAGTCAAAGATCTGTTGCACCTCTGTCACACGAGACTTAGGCCTGGGCCCCAGGGTTGAAGTCCCAGACCAAGCATTGTCCTTTTCCTTGGGAGCAGGCCTGGCTCCATGCCCAGGGAGGCTAAAATTCCTGGGCAGAGTACTGAATTTGGGTCCCTTGACTCTGCGTTGGATGTGAACCCTCTTGATGGTATTGCCTTTCTCAATGTCGTCAACATATTTTAGAAAGTCCAGATCCAGGTGGAAGCCGTACGGTGTCTCCACTGAGTATGGGAGCTGCTTTCTCTGAACACCCCCCTCACCCGTCTTGGATGAAAAGCCGTTTGCTATAAGAAATTAATAGTATAATCAGTTAGTCATGACTCATAGTCATTGCCTGTATCATCCTCTTCAGATTCCTCCATTTTTGTATTGCTAAAAAGAATATGTCACCCAACAACGATAATTAGTGTATCAATTATTCACCAACCTGGTATTCTGATATAAATAATGTTATAATGTAAGTGGTATATTAATGCAGTGGTTCCCAAACGGTGTTAGGCAAGTCAAGGTGTGACGTGGGATTTTGTGACAACCATACATTACTATTATTATTGCAATATAGAACTATACACAAATATATGAATGAATTTTTAATTTACTATATCATTACTTTGTACGCACTCATTTCTCAATACAGAGGCAAATTCTATAGGCCTACCCTAAAACATTTTTTAAAAGCTTTCCGTCAAAGTTAACCTGTTTTAGCCATTCAGACATTTTTAATTGTATGTGTTTAAATGGGTGTGTTCTTGCTTTGATGTAATTTGTAATGAAATGTAATGAAAATAAGTTTCTAATGAATTCTTGAATTATTTTGCTGATAAATATTTAATGATTAATACAGTTGTTTGTCAAATTTTATTTGGCATTAGTAAATAAAAATAAATGAGAGTGTTATAAAGGATATTTTTCATGGATATGCCTTGAGATTTTGGCTTGCCCTTTGGTGTGCACAAAAAGTTTGAAAACCACTGTATAATGAATGAAACTTTACCAATGTTTGGGTTGAACTGACCATATGGGTGGTTACTAGAGAATTGGATTATGCTACACAAGTAATTTAAGTACGTTTTAATGGATGTTTTGATGCTGTTTTGCTGATACTTGATCCCCTATCAACATTCTCCGCAAAGGAATAAGAGTACAACATGATTCTTCAAGCATACACTAATTGTGGTTTTTGGGTGTCATATTAATGGCTAGGGTGGTCGCTCCCAGACAAAAGATAATGGATTAGATCCCCAACATGCCTGCCCTACCTAAAGTATATGAGCAAGATGTGTAACCCCTACCTGCTCTTTAATAGTAACTGGTACTCACTGTAAGTCGCTCTGGATAAAAGCGTCTGCTAAATGACTAAATTGTAAATGTTTATATTGCAAATAAAGACAAAAAGGTTCCTGCATGTATATTAATATAATTCCCTTGCATTCATATTATTTGCATCCACCATTGCACAGCCTGTTATGTGCTGTAAACTATCACATAACAGGCTGCTTCATTATGTAAAACCATACGACTGGTATATACAATGAATTATACAGTGATAGCACCAAAACAGCTTCATTGGTATGCAAACCCCCGCTTTGTCAACTTATGCATATGAAACAAACAAAAGACGAAAACAAGTAGGGGGTATTTTCTGGCTGCACAGAAATATTAAAATTACATTGTATTACAACGCACAAAATACAAATGTGGCCATGCCATAACTGTAGAGACAATTAATAACATAACTAACTAACTTGGTTTGGCCTTCACAGCCACATAAGTGACAGATTCCTGACACAAATAGTAAATGTCAGATATGATGTGTTTGTAAATGCAGGCTTGTTGACTCACCACTTTTCTTGTCCATCATTGGAAGTGGAGTTGACGGTCATGGACTTGTATTATGTACAGTCAGAGCAGGCAGCCTAGAAAATAAGAGTAATGACAGAGTTGTATAAGAAACTGAAATGATAGCCACTATCAGCACCTGGACAGACTAAATCCACCCCCTTCTATGCTAACACAGTGAGAAATAACTGGCTGGCTAAAAAGCTGACTTCCAGCTTCCAAATTCCAGCTTTTCAAAGCACAAACAACATTGCATTATGCTTGAAATATCACACATGCTATTATTTTATGATCAGACCAAACAAAACATGTTTGTTTTGGTTTTAAAATAATAATATATAAAATATATAAAAATTAAAACAGACCAACTGACCACATCAAACCAATACTGTATAGTCCCAACATCGAATTCAGTAGATTAATTATGACAGTACTGTATACAGTTTATTACAGAAATGATAAAAACTGAATTAATGTTAAAGCCAGGATTCCCTTTTTCTACAAATCAACATCCTGTGAAATATAGCAGCATCCTCTCCAGTACCTTCTAACACTGTTGTTTCCGCCAAGTAGACATTTACCGTAAGTCATCACTGCACACAACAAAGCTACAATTCCCTTCAACTGAATTAGAAAATGTTCCATTTGTATGTCATCTTGTGTCATACATTCCAGGTGGAAAGCCAAGAAACCAGAGCAGCAAGTCTGTTTTAACGAGGAGGACCCTGCATAGGCATATAGACTATAAGCACTGCAAACTTTTAACTGCTTATGCAAAGCTTCTTAATAAAATATCCAATACTAACAATAAACTCAATTCCCATACTTGTGAGTGAGCAACACAGTTCAAATCCATTTGAAATGAATACTTAAGCCTAGACAAATATTGAGTGTACAGCTATTTAGCGAATAAGCACACATTATTCACACAGCTTTTTACATACAAATTTGTGCCAGTAGAGAAATATATTCTATGTCGCAGGGCACAGACGTAGAAGTTCTGAAGCTTCTGGTTTAATGAAAGCTGGATTAATTTAGGTTTAATAAAAGCCCATGTCGAAACCACATGGCAATCACTTTCAGAGGTGCTTAAAGGTCTTTTTTTAAGTGGTTGACTTGCAGGTATAGCTAATGTGTTGGCAGAAGAAGCATTAGGACATCTAGCTAACTTAACTACAGTACGTACGCTTGCTATTGGCCAGCAATTATTAATCCCATCACTACCTTTACTACATTAACTTAAACTAATGTTTAATGCAAGTGTATGTTTCCACTACATTGAAACAGGGTTATGAAGTTTGCAGTATGAAGACAGTTCTGCCTAAAGCTGTGTGTGGCAAGCATTGCATTGGTTGGCAAAGTAATCAATCACACCACCAGCCAGAACCATGGCAAGCCCTGTTTTGCAGAATGAGGCGGAGATCTGGAGGATAAAAACTTATAAATATGATCTCTATTTGCTGCAGGTGCACACACACACACACAAGCACACCAACTGACTGACAAGCGAGGCACTAGATTTGACACCATGTGATTTCTACCATGGTAACCACTCTTCAATCTACAACTTCCGCCTGTCCCAAGAGTGTGACGAGCAGGGGCCTCTCTAACTCTTCCTAATACTAATGCGACTACAATCGTCTCGCCGTCCTTAAGGCCTAATTAGCCGATTTGTGAGCGGAAGAATGCTGCTCGTAATTGCTCAGTATAGTTCAGGCAGACTCCGCTGGCAATTATACACAGTGGGCAGGCAACAAAACCTCCATAATTAGACCCTCACCAGGAAGAGAGAGAGAGAAAGAAAGAAAGAGAGAGAGAGAGAGAGAGAGAGAGGGGGTGGGGTGGGGGGGGGGGGGGTTGGGGGGGCGAAACAAATACCAGAATAAGAATGAGGTTATAGAAACGCTGGAGAAACATAAATGAGGGAGAAGTATGAGGACAGAGAAGGATAAAGAGAGAAAAACAAATGAAGAAAGGGAGAGTGAAGGATGAAAGCAAAAGAAGACGAGGAGAAAGGATTGCGCTATAAAAAGTGACAATATTATTGAGTGACTTGGCCGAACTGGAAGGAGTCGCTTTAATGAGGGAGTTCTTCCCTGACCTTCCTATAATGTCATTTAGAGCGGCTTTCAAACCTCCTCTTTTAATTAAAGTCACTTCTAAAGCTCTTATGGGTGATGGAGCGCTCAGGGCGGCACATCATCATGAATGTGAGCAGAGTGACGAACACATGACACATGTCATGTGATGTGCACATGACACGTTCTGCCGTCTGCCGGTGCTCGACTGTGGATAGGTTGGACCGTTGCAAGAGGGGTCACGTCTGTGAGTGTTTGTGTCATTGTGTGTGTGATCATCGTGGCATTGATAGCAAGTGAAATTTCACTTGCTTTCAGAAGTTGTAGAAGAAGTATACTGAATAGAAGAATACTGATGGAACACACTGGATTCCAGTGTGATGGCTGTGAATCGAACTTCTATTTATCTAAAAGGCAACCAAAATACAACTTGACCGAGGCTCTGTGTGTGCACTATCGTACCTGTGGGACTGCAGTATGTAGTGTGCATGTTATGCGTTAGCGTCTCATAAGCAAAAAACACACCGTCTCTCTCACACCTACCCATAACCCCTTAAAGGGCATGCCTCGATCTCTTATCACCCTTCCAATAAGGCTGACAGCTGGTGGAGAGGTGACGACATGTGTACTGAGAAGAAGAGAGTAAATAAGATCATACTGACAGCCAGGCGTTGCCATGTGTCAACGGTGCAGTGTGGAAATGTACTTTTGAAATTAATATTGCATTTTTTTTATCTTCAGTTTTTATTAGTTTTCAAGAAAAACATAATTCTATAATGTATTTCATTAACGTTATTCTGCTGTATGTGTCTGAGATGCCCTTATGGTTGAAACCAGCATTGCAAAAACGTTACTGCTCTAGTTTGAACCTCAGAGATTGCATGGCCCCCTCGCACCTGACAGCTGATTGGTTGACACTCCTCTCTACCCCTCCCACTATAGAGCTCCCCCTAAAGTCTTTCATGCTTTTTTCATTTAACTTTCATGTATAGTTGTTTTTCAAACAAACAGTGAGTTGTGCCAGAAATGTGGGGTTCTAGGAGCCCTAAACACAATCGAGGACTGTAAAAGATAAATACATTCTTCAAAAAGTAATAAAATGGAACTTCCATGATTTATACATGAGCTTTGCTGTGTAATCCGTTGTTTTGTTTGTGGCAATGTGGTTGACCTGGGTTAGACTTGAGCCGAGGCCTCCTTTGTCTCTAGTCTACTGCTTTAAAATGTCTGCTGACCCAGCTAGCCAAACGGCTGGAGAGTATTAATCGAATGTCATGGGTCATTACAGTGAAGTGTGCGTGTGTTGCTGGAGATTGAATTAGCCTAATACGCTGACACACAGCAGGCTGAGAGAACACAGAACGACGGGAAATAAGAAGCAAGGCTGGGACCAGAGGTGGGAGCGAGAGAGCGAGAGAGAGAGGCAGAGACAAAGTGATGGGTGTACACAGGCCATATCTCCTCCGAACAGAAGCATAACAGTTGGAGCCCTCCCGCTCTTCTACTCCAGCTCTCTAGAGCTAATTATTTCCCTCTTCCTACCTCTGCTATTAACATCTACACTTGCAAATACAAATAACGGTACACATACGACAGGCATCACCTCTCAATACTATACCCTGTAGGTGTTCATGAGCAATATGAAAGAAGCTGTGGGAAATTGCTAGCAACCGTAGGACAGAACAGAACTGGTAAAGGATGAACCACTTACAACAGTTCCAGGCTCCTTATCAAATCCTTGAATGGACCAGCTATCTCTGTTTAGCCCTGCACTACCCTGAGAATGTGGCCTGGTTGGCCGATCTTAACACACAAGCCCTTAGAGAAAGACGGACATATGCCAGGGAAAAAAAAGACACAGACAGAAGTAGATTTTTTTTGAATTACCGTATAAGCAAAAAGTGTCTTAATTTGGGGACACAACGTATTTGTCAGGGTTTGTGTTGGTGTGAATGCAGACAGACCAGGCAGGCAGTGTGAAACAGAATCCTTTAATAACAGAAAACTCATCCAAATGCTGGGAAAAACCAGAAACTGTCCAAAACTAAAACTCAAGGGCAAAAGGCAAAAGGCCAAGGAAAAACAAACCAAGAAATTCCAAACAACGAAACTTACACGAGAGGTGGTGAGGCGAGGCAAAACGGGGCAAGGTAGGGCAAGGTAGGGCAAGGTAGGGCAAGGTAGGGCAAGGTAGGGCAAGGTAGGGCAAGGTAAGGAAACACAAGGAAACACAAGGAAACACGAGGCAGCACAGGAACAACAGGAACGAACACCGGGTAAACACAACAGACGAACCAGC
>JAODLI010034352.1:0-19013 GCA_027575585.1 Percopsis omiscomaycus | reverse complement strand
CAGACCTAACCCCCCCCCCCCCCCCCGCTGTCTGTTTGAAAATACTCACGGCGAAGAAAGCCTCCTCAAACACCAGCAGGGGTCCCGAGAAGCCGATAACAAGAACTGGTTGAGCGGCTAAGAGGCAGAAAATGATGCCTTGGACGCTGGTGGAGATCATGAGCTCCGAAACACCCATCAGTTTGTCCGTTTTGTCGGCTGATGGAAGACGACACAAGGGTTAACTATTGGGGTTTCTCATCATTCACACTCACACCAATGTCATATCATATACTAATATCAAAGATCACCGCCCGCTCCTTGTAACACTTCAACAGGCGTGAACTGAATGCTCACCCAAAAGTCCACCGAAGGTGATGGCAGGAGACAGGGCAGCAAAGTAGATGAAGATGACTGCGGCGAGCACCTGAACGTTCAGGGCATCTGTGTAGTCGCTGATGTAATGGCGGTATCGACGCTTCAAATCTCTCACCATCCCGCCGAAGGGAATGCCAGTGCGAGCCAGGGGGTCTTCTCTAGGCTCCCCAGGGGGTTTCTCAACTAGACAAAGCCAAATTGACATTACCTGTACGATTCTGATATGTTGGTTTGAATTGTTTAACAAACATATTATATATTTTAAGGTGTGAGGGCACCTAGATCAATTAATCTTATTGGTAGTTTTATTATTTTCTATGTGCAAATACTACTAATAACCTAAATCGTAAATTGATACTTAAATAATGAATGAATAAATAAATAGTATAAAAATAAAAAGATGTAAAAGACAGTGACAGTAAAGGGGAAAACCTATAGTTGTTGTTTATTATCATGGCTAAACCCTTATTGTATCACCTTATTAATCAGTCATTGATAGCAGTGAAACAAAACCATCACGGTTGTAGCATTAATAATTGACTGTGATAATGAAATGTCATGATATTAAAATATGAAAACCTAAACCTTACATTCATCTGACACCTAACATGTTACCATGGGAACCCAGGGGACGTGGGGAACATAGAGATGTGTACAATTAAAACATGCCGGTCTAGTGTGGTGCCCACATACTGACCGATGACCCTGTCGCCGTAGGCTAGCCGAGTGTCCCACGGGCGGTGTCTGCCCCGCAGCATGTTCGTCTGGAAGTCGATGATTGGCGCCAGCATGTCCGGGTCCTGAATCTCCGTGGGCGGGATGACAACGCTGCAGTCCATGAAGTCAGCGATGGCATTGGTCAGATCCTTGTCACTCCGGGCCAGGTAGGCCTCCAGACTGAACACCTGTGAGAGGCATTTCATTCTAATTATTCTAATAATTACTCTAATAATAAAATGAGTTTGATTTTGTTTCTTTCTTTTTATTTCCAACTTTTCTGTGAGACGATGTTGGATTTTATGACGGTTGTTCTTCTGGCTCTATCCCTGTCTAAGAAATCCTCCTCTTTCTTTCCTGCTGTCAGAATCAGCTCTTAGAAGATGAAGCCCTTTGCTGGTATTTAGGCTGTCAGCAGTTATTTTGAGGATTGAATAATATGCTGGTAATGCATGTTGTGAAATATATAGCCAAGCTAGCTCTGATGACACGCTGCTGTCATTATCCCAACATTATCCCAACTGTCATTATCCCAACAGAATGCTGTTAGCTTACCGTGACTGGCGTGTGACCTGTTCAGCTGTTGACAAATGTACTGATAGTAAGTCGCTTTGGATAAAAGCGTCTGCTGAATGATGTAAAAGTCAAACGTAAAGGTAAATACAATATGTTGCGTATTTCTTATAGAAAATATAATATATCGGACACGATAAGTCTTTCCTAAAAGTATTTTGTAAAAAAATTATATTATATATTATATCTTATCAAATTCTAAAAAGTTTTATGTAAATGTGCCATGTAATACATAACTTATTTCAATTAAAACTATAACTGATTACACGTTTCAAATATATGCTTTAGTAATGCTCAATTGCAAGTTAACAACAAAAACAAAAAAACGTAAGCATTCTAATCGTTCAAAGCGATTATTGAATGGTTGTGCTCAGTATCGGTATACGCTGTTCAGTACAGCATTTAGCAGACGCTTCTATCCAAAGCGACTTACAATCGGTACATTTGTCAACAGTCGAACTGGTTAACCGCCAGTGCCGCCACCAAATAACACTCTCCCAGAATAGGGCGCAGGGCGCAGCGTTGTGTAACAAGGTCACTTCACCTATGCATTTCTAAGGACACTATCTAGGACACTACACTAGGCACATGCGTGGCTCTCTCTCTGTGTGCGTGCGCTCTCTCACCCAGTCGGCCATCAGCGCGCCCATGGCCCGGCCGCACTCGTGATAATCCAGGCCGCCCTCCCCGGGGCCCACCAGCACAAAGATGAAACGCACGGGCACGGGAGCCTCCAGCGCCGACTCCATCACCACGGAGTCGCTCAGCCTGACGAAGGCCACCGCCGGCTTCTGCAGGGTGTCCAGGAGGCCTGTGGGGAAAACAGCACCACGCTGGGCCCCGCTGGTTCTCTACACAACATGCCCCCCCCCCCCACACACACACACCCGCCATCTCTATTCCATTGAATTCCTCTTACCTGATAGGACGATGGAAGCCTCCACATTGTCCGAGCTGTCTCTCTAAGGAACAACCGGCAAACAGCCAAAGGGGAAATGAGGGGTTTTTTTGCAATGTGAAGAGTGGCACTGTTGACTGATTGAATTAAAAGGCGTGAGTGGAAGAATGAGGACCTTTACCTTCTTGGTGACAGAAAAGGTTTGCATCTCAATGTCTCCTGAGGGCGTGGTTGCAGATCCTGCATTCTGGCTGTGTGTGGGGAAATAACAGGAACATAAATTGAAATCTGTACAGATTGACGTCTCTATAACAGACAGTGGCGTCTTGTGACAAGGGTCGCAGGACGCTTTTGGAGGGTGGCAGGATAAAAACATTCAAAACAACAACAAAAATGTGTCTAGTTTCTTATACTGTATCTCAAAATGTTTCCTCTATTGAGGATTCTGACCTACGTCACTGTTCCCATATTGATCTCAGTTAATAACACACCTGCGGTTGAACATTAACACAATCCATCACCACAGATTAGCTGGATTAAGAACCCCAAGGTCCCAAACGTGTGAACTGAACACTATGAACACTATTTCAGTAGTGTTGTAGTAGTGTGAGAGAGATTTCAGTTGATCCAACCAATGACCAGCTGGCCGCGGCTGTGCATGAAGAAGGTGTTATTCAGTAGGATATGAGAGGGTTCTCAGTACTATGTGTGAGCATTTCATATGTGTATGTGAAAGCTAAAGTATGAAATATGGCCTATGGGGCCCCCTCATTGAACACCGCTCTTACCTGCGTCTCACCAGGAGCGCCCTCAAGAGGGCATCTCTGTCACTGGAGCGTATCTCATTCTTGTTGAGTAGTTCATCCACTACATTCTCAGCCACCGTAGACAGACTGCTAGCATTCAGGTCAAGGATGACTGCGCCTGAGCACAGCGGAGACAATCACAGTTTAGCAGGGGTCATCGGGGATGTCGGGGACGCGGCTTCGCTAACTGCTACGGACGCGTCCTCGCGTCGCCCGGACCCGGTCCAATCACCTGTGCTCATGGCCTTGCGGAGTTGGATCAGACTCTTGAAGGTGAGGTAGGAGATGTGCGAGGGGCTCCATTTTCCGCTGGCCGCGTTCAGGTTCTCCTCGTAGCCCACCCATCGGCCAGTCTCCTGCCAAACGTTGCCTTGAAGCTCGTTCAGCTCCACATAGGCCTGGGGAGATCATCAATGTATTATGGTGGAGGTGGTGCCCGCTAGCCAGTACACACTGCTAGTGTCTTGACGTTAGTGTTAAGTGTTAATATCACGTAAGCTACTGTAATGCTAGCTAACATTGATTAACCCTTGTATGGTATTCGGGTCAAATTGACCCGTTTCAGATTGACCCGTTTCAAATGTTTTACAAGATGAAAAATGGTCAAAGTATGTGTCCACCTGCAAACCCCTTTTTTAGAATCCATAACATTCTAAACAGCAAACATTTTCTCGCACAAAAGAGATAAATCTTTCACCCTCAGTATGACCAGAAGATTTAGCTGTCAGAGGGCTTCAGAGCTCATTTTTGAAGAGAGCCAGGCACACGGTGATGTGGAGGAGGAAGATGTCTCCGAATATGAGGATAATTTAGATATCAATTCGGAGTATTCTCATTCTGAAAGTGAATTTGAAGGTGGCCTTCACTCGAAATATGCCCCTACAAGGAGCACAGCAGACGGCCGCTGGAAGAGCCCCACAGACATGTTTGCCTAAGAATGGACTGAAGATTGAATGGTCTTCATCCCCAGTGAGAGAGCCCCCCCCTTGAGTATAGTGGATTTATAAGATCAATTATAACCTTATGACAAAAAAACGAATTACACTTCCAATTATTAATTGTGTTCTAGCAGAGACTGATTGCAATCCTTAAGCATATATTTTATCTCAATTGTTTAAAATTGAGATAAAGACAATATGCGGTAATGGTTTATGAAGTTGTTTTTAGAACCCCAAATATGTCCCGGGTCAATTTGACCCGAGGGACACCAGACAATACAAGTTTTAAATAATAATGAACACAAGTTAGGGAGGTTTCATTAGGATTGGACTCACCTGAGCATCCCCTCTTGTATTGGCGTTGGTGTTCAGGTTAAGATAGGCTGAGAGAGAGAGAGAAACTGTGATGTTATGATCTCTTAGTGATGCATACTGAAGGTAGGCTACTTTTCATCCTATATGAGATATAACATAGGCCTAATATCTTCAATTACTCCTGTGCTGAAGGTCTCCTAAAAAACATGTACATAATCCAATTGCTTGTCCACACACAAAATAGAAAAAAAGAGAAAATGTTTAAATTTCACTTGGGGCTTATTTGGACGACCAATTCCAATACCAACGGCTATTTGGTGTAAAAAAAAACAAAAGTTATCCTATGTACTGTAGCTTTAATAACACATCGCAACGTACCCTCTGAGTCGGAGGGGAGGATGATGATGGTGTTCATGGGTGGAGCACCCTCCTCCTTCTCGGGGTTCCCGCTTAGCTCCACGCATCTGATGGCACAGGGTATCATACGGGAAATATTTATAGGTTTTAAAAAGCCACGACATACTTGGGATATTTTACTTAATTAAGTAAATATTTTACCTAATTAAAACACTCGAAACACACTTTCCATACAATCGAGTTCTCGGCGGTTTATTTTTGAAGTGCTGTGCTGTCACTGGCCACAAGAGGGCAGTGTCGAACAAGCAATTTTTATATATTTTATCACTATCAAGCGCAGTCTTATCAGAAGCACTTGATGGCGTCAACAAACGCGTGCTACTAGCTAATTTCAGGGCATCCTCAGACTCCCCCAGTAAGGTGTAGGAATAAACACATTCAATGCACAAATGCACAGTTCTAACCTATACTTCTTGAACCATCTCTGTGACTAGCCAACATAATGAAGGTCAAAGGGTCAGAAGTGAACTCTATTCAAATTCAGACTTTTACTGTGGTGGGGTGAATGAACTGAAGGCACTCACTCTCTTAGTGGAGACGGGAAGGCTGAGTCATTGTCTTCATAGAACATGCCAGTACCCTGGATGAGGTGATGGGGTGGGATGAGGTTTGAAAACAGAAAAATAAAAACAACAATTAGGATATGTGACGATATGTGAGGATATGTAGGCCTAGACTTTACATAATTGCAATTATTATATGATGTCATTGTAATGATATCTAATTTAATGTAAATGGACAGTATGTTTTGCCAACCTCTCCAAAAGTTAGATTGCTTTCCATTGGTTTGCTTCAGTCTGTCCTTAAATTCTCAACTGTGTTTGTGCATTCCCTGTAACACAGAATGAATGAATAGGACTTTCAATATGACACCCGAACAACATCACAGGGACTATTTCACTAGCTCAGCGCAGGACTAAACACATTTAAATGATGCATTTATGTTTGTATGCACAGGACTGACGACGGGTTTAGGTTCGGTTGGATCCTAGCTAACCGGAGTATATGCCTACACATACAGTATACAGTTCAGTCTAGGATATTTATATTCCATTCATAGTTGACAGCACCCCATAGTTAATCAAGTCACATTAAACAGACAGCGTCTTTTTTATTATTTTACAATTCGTTTTCTCAGCAAAGACACATATCCAAATAACGGCAATTCTAATTCATATTTGAGGCCCCAATTGTCAAGATCGCACCAACTCACGTCGGAGATTGCCCGATGAGTTCAAAACCAAGGGCTCAACACAGATAGTGAATTAGCCGTTGAGAATATAAGCCCTACACTGTGGTGTAGTCTTATCTAGAAGACTGTGTTACGCCCTTGTTCTCCTGGACACCCCTAAAAAAAAAGCATACTACTCTCAATAACAGTATTCAAATCATGTACTGTAGTCCGGCCGCTGAGGGTTAGTTAAAACTTACTTCACATTGATAATGATATACCGTAGTTTGAGTGCAACTACAGCCATGGAAAAAATTAAGAGACCACTGCACATTTTTGAAAATATAATATCTATTTTTTTAATTTCTATTTTTTTTTAATAATAATATTTTTTTATTTCTTTTTTACATTTTTGATATTTCTATTTTTATCATAATATTTACAAGAATATGCAGTGGTCTCTTAATTTTTTTCTATGGCTCTATATGTTGGCAGGCTAAATGGCAAACACGCAATGTTTCTCTGATCTATAAAATAATACAGATATAAAAATAAATCAAATACAGAAGTAGACCTCAGACAGAAAAAACTAAATGTTCTCACTACACATAGTCTTGGTGCTGTCTTCGAAACACTGAAGGTGTAAAATAGTGCAAACTATGTCAATGGGCAAAATATGTCAATATTGCCAATATAGACCCAAAACCACAATTAGCAACCAAATCAATAAAACCAATCCATAAATCATGAGACCCGTGGAATTTCTAGTGTACAATGTATTTTGTAAACATGCGAATCTTTCTGGCCATGAAATAGTAAAAAACACATTTATCAAAAATAGTTCCAACAACAACTCTGTCTGAAAAACAACCTGTTTAAGGTTTGTATTTCAAGCTGACAAATATGTCCGATCCCCATGTGAGTAGAGTCAGTTTGTCAGTTGGTCAGCACTACTGTGCTACAGGACCCATTCCAAATGTCTATTCTAGTTCACCTGTACTCCTCCCACACCTGACCAGCCCTGTACAGCACAACACATATATCTGTCTAGTGTTAGGAGAAGCCACACCCTTACCTGCATGCAGATTCTCACACCTGGTAGCCAACACCGGGAACGAGGATGCCCGCCGCGTCGTAGGCTGTAATAGAGTCAATTTGGACTGGCGAAGATGCATACAAGGGTGGAAATGAGTTCAGAGAGGGGGAACACCCATATGAAACTACGTCGGACCTGAGATGTGCTGCACCCCAAAGCCCCTCCAGTTGCTCAGCAACCCGGGGTGGCGGCAAGATAAGGCCTGTATGAAAGACAAATAGCCCTATCAGTCTGGGGCACCTTGAGACAGGGATATCCCAACCCTTTTCCAACCCCCTTCGCCCCTCCGGGCTTGGCCCAGGAGGGAGACAACATGCAGGGTTAAAGAGAGACCCTGTAGGAGCAAACTCGTCCTGCCTGAGGGGCGAAGAGGGGTAGGTGGGGGGATCAGTGAGGGGGTAACATATCAGGCAGAATGCATTTTGACCTGCCACGTCATCTTGTTTACGCGTGGGGATTCCGTCTTGACGGTGGGGTTTCCCCATCTGATCATCTTTGGTGGTGGTGGGGGGGGGGGGGCGTCCCATTTCTCTGGTCCACGCTGGGTGGACATGAAAGTGGCTCATGGCGCATGATGAGAACCACGTGGAATGAAATAAATGTTACTGACGTGCTGAAATACATGCTCATTCAAAGGGTTAAAATGATTGCATTTCCTGTACCCTAAGCAGTTCAGTCGTCGACCTCGTCTCTGTGGAAATTAAAGGAGGTTACAGCAGTACCTTAAAGCAAAAACACATTTTTCATATAAACAATGTACATGTCAGTTGTTTTTGTAAGCTTAGGCTGCAATCAATTGCAGTATTGCTGCTGTTTATTGCTGAGTAAGGTAATACCATAATACTTCCGCCTACCGCCCATTCATGAAAGCTTTTCAATTTGTAGTACTTGTAGAGTTATTATAATCTGGTGTCAGGTGTGACATTATTATGGCACTGACACTCAGACAGCAATGATTGGTTCACCAGAGAGAAAAGACACAAATAAATAAAATGTTAATAAATGTGGCATATTCTAAATGTAGTCCAAGTTGAAATTATTTCCTTATTTTCCATGAGTGAACGTCTACATTTGTAAAATGACACATTTAGGGTAGAATCAAAGGAAATGTTTTATGTCTGTATTTACAACAAGTAGGTAATCACAGTAAGAGTGATAGTAGCAATAGTTAACTCTAGTACAGGAGAGACCTGGTGTTCTATTCAATGAAGAAGAAGAAAAGTGTAAATTTATCGGTATCGGCGGTTGAAAATATCGGTATATTGAATATCAGCCAAAATCCAATATCGTGCATCCCTAATTTTTTCATAGCAATTACAATTTGCTCCCACTTTAATCAGTGACTATGCATGCCAAAATTTCAAGCGTGTTATGCCTCTAGTCAAATTTTTTACCTCCTACACGCGCGCATTTTCCTCTCTGCTCAATGGAAATACATTGCAGAATATAGACATAGAATATATTCTTTTATCAGGTATATTGTATTATATTGGATTATTGTATTATATTATATATTATAGGTTGTGCTCTGTGTACGATGCAACAAAACAAGCTCCGTCTGGTGTGAATGCAAGGATACGAGAGTACTGTGATTAAGTGCCCGTTATATGCTAACTCGTGTGCAACCATGGTAACCCCGCTGGTGCACATGCTCTCCATCAGCTGTTTGGTTTCAAAGTGATCACTTAAACGTCCTGCAGGTGTCGCCAAAATGAGCCGAAAGAAATATTGCATCTTTAATAATGCCAGGACAACCTGGACTGGGCTGTGTCCTAATCAGATCCCTGAAATTAAGATAATCACGTTTTCCAAAATAGACTCTTTTTTTTTTTTACATTGAAAAAAAAGAGACCCAATACAACAATAGAATTGTGTCAGGGACAGGGCACATCTACTGTCCAAAACAACGCAACAACTTTGCTGACAGAGTGTTCTTGCGACAGTATGGAGTCATTTAAAAATAAAAAAATAAACCGCAATGACGCAGTTTCAAAAATACTGTTTGACCATTGGTCATTTTAGATCCATTAGGTATAGGTACTGTATATGACCTGTTGTTAGTTGATTGTACATGTTGCACTCAGACTAAACTTTCCTGCTCCTTGACATAGTCTACTTGTTGGAGCCATTTTTGTGTTTTTGTATTTTGACATGGGGTGGCGCTGTGTATGGCCACGAATTTACTTTAAGGTAAGGGATAATTGGTTCAGGTGTGGCGCACAGCCAGGTGTATGGTTTTTGACCGTGTGAGAACGGGCTGTAGTTGCTACTAAACAAACCAACACTACTACTGCAGTTGGGGGGATGAAACAGTGAAATAAGCGGGAAACATTTCTATGGCAACAGTTTTACTGTTTATTGTTGTCACATACGGTAATAATAAAAAAAAGTGTTCAGTGGGCCAGGCTACATGCTTGCTGGTAATGTTGAAGAGGCTGGCCAAGTCAAAGGGCCTTAGTTAAAGGACCCCTGTGGTATTAAACAAACGTGTTTAAGGGAATAGTGTATTACTGTTACCTTTAACACCTTTAACTAGAGAGACCAATGTCTCAGGTAATGGATGGAACAGAGAACACTCTGTACTAAATGTATGTTTATAATTATTTAAATATGCATATGGTTAAGGAGACCTCCCTCTTCATGGACTGTAGACTCAAATATTAAAAGGTACAATTTCCGGGGGCAGGGGGCAGGACAGACTAGTGGTCTAGGTGTTAAGGTTGTGGGTTCGAGCTCCAGGGTTGGCCTACCTGTAAGCATCCTTGAGCAAGATGCCTAATGTAATAGCTCCATGTAAAAGCAGCAGCTTTGGATGAAAGCATCTGCTAAATGACCTAATTGTAATTTCCCCTCGAGTGAGTGCCCATTCCTTCCAAAGTCCTGTTGAGCCACATACTAAACCCTCAGGCGTTCCTTAAACGTTTCAATGGCTATAATTGTGTTGACGTCCGTATCTACAGTATACCATGGTGAAATGACTGGGAGTGTCTGCACATCATGTGAGATAGTGCCAACAAGCACTTCACTGAGACACATGGGCAAAGCAGATATCCTCTACGAGTTGGAGATAATGGCCCGTGCCACAGTGTAGTCAGGCAAGACACACACAGCACACCATGTCCGTGCATTATTTACTATTCCACACAGATGTAAATGTATCACGGCAAATGTAAATGCTGTTTCAGTTTTCATGAAATGTAAACAAATTATTACCTATTTATATTTACTTTAGATTTACTCTTTATAGACAAATTGAGTTCGAATCGAACAAATGCATTATTCTATTTCCTTATTCTATTTCCTTATCATGTAATCCTAAATGTCTCATAATGCTGACGATAAGCTTTGTGACATCTGGCGCCCCCTAGTGTTAACAGCCATAGGTAGAGGAGAATTTTGTGTGTGCATTGAGCGCATGGATACAGACGTAAATATACGGCAGATGTGTCACGTACAATTTTTCCAGTGCCACAGACCCTTTTATGTCACAAAGAAGATATAAACTAATATCCAATGAGAGTAATTAAATACTGTATAGGCCTACATTTATATGGAACAAACAGACAACAGGCTTGCTTTGAGAGTAGGCCTACTCATTAAAAACGGCAGGGCACCAATAGTGTGGCTCTGATGATCTACAATCTACAAGAGCTATTAGTGTGGTTGCGCAAACTGCTGAATCATTTGTCGGCCTTACTAGACCAGGCGTCGGTCTCGGAGGGAGTGGCAGGGTGGAAAATTATGCAAAATAAACCACCCATTGAACAACACCTCCCACCACCTGTGTAGAGAACTGACATATCAACTTCGTGTGTGCAAGGCTATTCCCGATCTTTTTCATGCGCCATACATATAACCATACATATAAATTCACATAAATACATGGTATATAAAATGAAATAAAAATTATGTTTGAGACTTACCTGCTTCATTTAAATTCAGTGTTTTATATTGTAGCCTTTATAAACAACCAATTATGCTACAATTAAGTCATTTTTTTCATGGCATATAGTGTACAGTACTGTACAGTATGCAACACCGTTCAAAACAGAGATGTGCCTGTATCGTGTAACAAGGAAAGTATACTAAAAAGCATTAAAATTACCCAATTCATTTTCTTTGTTATCTTCTTGGACTAAACTCTTACTTACCAATCCCACTAAACATGATATCTTGGCCTCATATAACTCTGCAGGTCACACTGAAGATATATTTCCTGAGAACTACTCCTCCAGGTCAATTAAGTGCAGCAGTGTTAAACACTGATCAAATAAGTAGTACTCCACATTGCGGAGGTGCAATGTGTCATCTGGTCAAAACATTGCCATTATTATTGTTGTACATCATGTTCCATAAGAGGTTGCATTCCCCTGTCAATAGAAATCTCAAGGAGGGGATAAATGCAAGCATTGTCAAGAGACCAACATAACAGAGGACCTAGTGCAGTATATGCACATAGAGCACTTCACAACAGAATGCTTAAACAAAATGCTAATTTACAAATATTTTAGATCATTTTCCCATACATCCAGGACAAAAAGTACCAATACTTAATCAAAGTTTTGATTGATCAGAATAAATATTCAATTTAGTTTTTGAAGCTAGTATGTTTTGTAATCAATATTGCCGGTTAATTATTTTATTAATTACATTTAGTTGAAAAAGAAGTGACAAAACAAGAAAAAAATAAATCATTAGTCTTTATTTAAAGTATAGTTTAAAGTACAGTTTAATTAAAATGATCTGAGACCAGTGGGCGTTAGTCAAAATCACTACAATTAAAGTAAAAATGGGCAATCTGAGAATATTTTGCGGCCGTTAGAGAACCATCGCTGTTGTGGTTTCAAAAACGCCGATGCGAGCAACCTGTCCTGCAAAACTCACACACACACGGTGGGCCTTGTGTGACAGATCGAGAAAATTAAAATAAAAAAAAAAGGTGCATATGAAATACCCAGGCAAAAATTACACAAACCGAAAAGGACAGTTTTTGCATGTTGTTCTATTTGCATAAGAGCTACAACAACAAAAAAAAGTTAATGGCAGCACTGACCCGTACCCAAATAAACTGGCTCATAAGGAACCATGATTTTGAATATATTTTGCACAGAATTCATTTTAGCAGCACAGTATGAATAAGCTGTTAACCAACACCCACTACAATAACAGTTTATACTATATCTTGCGTTCAATCCAAGTAGTGGAAACTCTTTCATGTCAGTACAGGGGGAAAAAAATAATTAAAAAAAAGAAATTCACACAGTTAGGCAACGAGGCTCGTGTGATAGAAATGTGGGCTTCCTCCATCCCTTTGCCAAGTCTCCTTCCCGTCTCTGCTCCCAGCAGAAGGTGCTTGCGGGACCGGGGGAACATCATACCGTAGCCTTACACGTTTGAGAGTACGGTAATCATAGACGTCCCGTAGCACCGCGTGGGAGCACGGAGAGGGGAGAGAGAGAGAGAGAGAGGCACAGCAGCTTCGAGTGGCAGCCCTGTGCAAAACAGCCAGCCCGTTAAGCATGTTGAAAAGAAAGCGTGGCCTCCGCCCACGGGAGGTTAACCCAGAGCCACCAGGTGACGGGGGACGGGGCGGGGGCTGCCGAGTCAGGGGGAGAGGAGGTCCGCTTTACATGATCACACACGGCGGCCGAGTCTTGGTGATCTTCTGCACGGGTTTTCCATCTTGAGCTTCGTTGACGGCACCCAGGATCTGCAATCGGCATGACGAGAAGGGCTCAGGATCCGATGAACAGACAAATGCTTTTATAATGCCTCAACTACACTGGCTCTGTTCCCTCTGCATTTGTGTGTCACATTCGATCCATCGATTTATTATTTTATATTTAATATACGTTTTATATTCATATAATATTTTTAAAAACGTGCAGTGGTCCCTTAGGTTTTTTCCGTGGCTGTATGTCATAGCAGCTTGACAGAATATTTGCAGAGACTTAGCTCTCACACGAAACACTTCCAATTTGCTGGTTGCTTCCATTTTTGCCGGACTACACACACACACAAACAAACATATGCACTGTAGTCTGTCTTTTCCCAATTTAACTGGTTCTGAAGGGCCGGAATGGACAGAACGCAACTGGTATATAGCACGTCAAAGATGCTGTTGCTGTAGCAACAAGGAGGAGCCAGAGTCCCATCTAGTATAGCTCGAGCTAAAGCTTCACAAAACCCAAGGCTGGCCCTTCACAGTGACACTTTTGAAACACTACTGCGGCTGCTTTTAAACTACTGTATAAGTTGCACTTGAGCAGCATATTGTAAAACCCTTTCCAACACACGTAGAACCGGCTTGAAATGCAACAGTTGTAAAACATAACTTAGTAAAACTAGTTTCACAAAACCATAACATTGTCATGTTTCAACACGGCTTAAGGCAGATAATAAAATGGGGCATGTTAATTCACCCAATAAAATGAGTGGCTGGTTGCTGATTCATATATGGAAAGATGATGATCCATATATATATATACACACTTTTGCGTTGTTTTATTGCACTCTTTAAAACTATAAATTGCGCGCGTCCTGCTTGGCATCAATGGGCATCTAACGACAATGGAATGGGCTGGGTCGGTCAACAGTCAAGTAATACAAACCCAATGGTACACCATCTTACCATGTATCCGTTGCTAACATGCTGTGACGTTTCTTTTTCCACAGCGGAACGGTCACAATTAAAATGTAACTCAAGTAGTTGTGGGGGGGGTATTTAAGTGACGTCACACGCCCTTCAGAGTGCAAACTCAACATACATAACAAAAACAAAGTATACATAAATAACACTGAGAAGGAATTTGCGTTTGCAGAAATCCGTGTATAACAGGTTAAACTCGTTTGACGTCAGGGAAGATAGCCTACTTCCTGGTTCTGTGGCGGCGAAGGGAGTTTTGATGGTTCAAGCCATAAAATATCGTTTAAAATTGTTTTAGGGATGCAGTGTGGAAAAGGTACGAAGTAGGCCTACCATGTCTGCGTTTTGAGCTTAGACGCGTCCGACTTTATATAACGTTACCGTTTTGACCGCATCGCTGGATGCACCGTTTGCAGAGAGCAATTCAATGGGACAACTGGGGCTCCGTACAGATAATGGTGGAATGAATCAACACAAGACAGAGTCAGCGCAAACGGCCACCACACAGGCTAGTAAACCCGCCGGTATCTCACCATTTCTCCGATGAAGAACTTTAATCTTTAGTCTCTTTTGAGTGTCAAAAATTACGTAAACACTTACGTCGTCCTCATACGGAAAGCCGCTCGTCTCGAGCTTGGAGAAGACCAGCTGGCCATTGATTTCGATTTCAAAGCTGCCTGAAAATGAGGAGAGAGAGAGATTCATTCAACTGTCACGGTGGTGCAAGATTTAAAAAATATATGTGGCAAGTGCAACATGGCGGAATAACTTACCTCGCCTCCCTACATCGCCCGACACCTCCGCGTCTGGGAACTCGGCGGTTATGACCCGCGCGAGCTCCCGGTAGCGGGGCTCGTACCCTCATGCGCCACTGTGGAAGGAAAAAAAATACAAGTCAAATATCCCAGACACTCATCTAGCCTGTTTCAACAGCCTACCGTAACTAACGTCAGCTAATTAAAAATGTTAGTTATCCTGGACACAACCACAGAACAAAAGCCTATATGAACAAATATAGCTACCAGTATTCGACTTTGATTTTAACACCCATCGTTAAAGCGTTTGTGCTGAGATTGTAGTCACTCGCTCTTCAACTGTCGCTCGCACTGGTGGGGTCTGTCGAATCTTCTTCTTTTTCTTTACGGCAGACTAGAACATACAGCGTGTTGCTGCCCTCTGCAGGATGTTGAGGAAACAGTTTAACAACTACATTCTATAGTAGGCCACTGTACATATAATACTACAGTAGATTTGTCAACAACAGAAGAATGACTTAACAGCTATCAGGAGAAGCTATAATGTTGATATAGCACTTCGGAATACACACACATTTCCCCCCATTAGATAAAATAGAAACGCGCAGTGTCCGAGCTTGCAAATGCAGGAGGTTTTACCCAGACTAAAAATAAAGGTGTAAAGAAAAAGGGGAATGGAAAGAAACTGACACAAAACAATGTTAAAATAGATAATTAGTCTTTATTACCACGAAAGTCTTGACAGGTGAATTCATGTAGTGATATTGTAATTATAAGTGATATGAGTTTACATTAAATTAGCGTGAGCTGAGAAACAAGTGGGTGTGTGTGTGTGTGTGTGGGGGGGGGTGCTCTTCTGTATTCCACTGTAGCCTAATGCATGGTTATGCGAGTTACTGTTGTCTCCCTGACGGCTTGAACCAGTCGGGCCACTCTCTCCCATTAACTACATGTTGTCAGCCGCTGGCATGGCTACTTGCTGCCGCTGGGTATTTTTTTGTTTTTCGCATAATCCTCTGTGGACTGTTGGAGATCACAGGAGATCAGCAGTGTCTGAGATGCTGCCACAAATAATAACTCACAGTCAAAGTTACATTCGTTTCCAATGTGTCAGATCGGGTTGCTGTCATATGGAGATATTTTGTAAGTAGTCTATACCTCATCGGTACATTTCTAAATATTATCTGATCAGTGGTGACAACTTGTCGAACTTGATGGTGACTTCTAACTGGACCCTCTCAGTCCAAGTAGCATTAGGCATTCTGTAACCGTCATCTCAACATTATTAGATCGTTGAGTTGAGTTCAGTCCATAACAGTATAAGACAATAAAGACAATATACTATACACATTTTTATTGTATGTATGCTATAAGAAACATAAGAGGGCTCCATTTGTAATTCTCTTCTAAAAGTTTACATATATGCTTGATTGTGGCACACAGTCATTTTAAGAAAGTAGGCATATTATTAAGAAAACAGTGCAGCATTGCATAATACATTACACCTTTTAGCAGATGCTTTTTTCTAAATCAGCTGACAATAAGTGCATGTGTCAATAGTTGAATAGGTCACAACACCAGTTAATGAAAGACGTTCTGTTGGAATGATGACAGCAACATGTCATCAGGGCTAACTTAGTTATACCTTTTACAACATACATTACATATTAATCAATTAATAACACCCTAAATACCACCAAAGTGCTTAATCTTCTAAGAGCTAATCATAACATAGAGCCTAAAAAAAAAGAATCGCACATTTTGCCACATTTTGAGGGCTCTAGTTTCCGGACGGCGCCAGGCCGGCGGTATCGCTAACGCAGACGTTAAGGACAATTTAGTTGGGCGCACAGTTTTTCTGTTGCCTGGGCGCGTTTGCTAATTAAAGGGCTTGGAGGAGCATTAGAAGGTGTGTCTGTCAAAATCAGGTGGCGCTGTGGTAGTTTGTTGTCAAATAAAACCAAATAATTGCTCTAGCGTCTCCACTTGGTCAGAACACGTTTTAGTGCAAACGCAGACGTGTGACAGTTCCTCGGGGCTTTAGGCCAACCTAGGCGAAGGTGCACTAAGCACAGACTCATGCACGCCACTTTTGTGAATGTTATATTGGCCTATTTTGGGAAAAATGTAACTAATGACTATTGTCCTTAACCTTTTTAATCACAAAACAAATGATATGCACGTGTATCATTGTCTTCCAACATAATACAGTCCATGCGTGTCATTGAGCAGGGAACACAACATGGGGACAGCTTTTCCGTCTTAGCCGGTCTGGACTTTCTCCGTCCATTACGAAATTGGTAGTTCCCCAGGACAGAGAGCGGGCTGCCGTTAAGGGGAATAAGAGAAGCCGATTCGATTGGCTGTAATTGAAGACAGCCCCCACCACTCCTACTACCGTCAAGCCCGATTACCGCCATATGTCCTGAAATTAGCTAGAGATATTTGCCACCCCTTCGATCGACTTGCGCAGTGTGCGCCTTCGCTTGCGTCTTGACGAGGAAACTAGGGCCCTGAGAATGCAGATAAAGAGTAGATTACATTGATCAGTGTAGAACCTTCAATCCCGACACTAAACTGGGCAATTAAGGATGAGACCAGAGGTGGTGACAGCCCACATGCGACCAAGGTCAAAGGACACATGTTTAATGGGTGCAGGCATGGGGATGTTGAGCCAGCTGCTCCCAGTTGGAGTGCTTTGGGACACACCTAGTCTGTTAAGAGAGATTGTCGAAACATTTACCAAGCTGTTGGAATGTGGCAAAGAGAAAAGAGGATTTATAATTAATTGCAAGGTAGTAGTAAAGATATCCAAATACTAAAAGAAAATTATATAAGGCATAGGGACAGTGAAGCAAAACATTTTGAAAATACTTGTTTATTACCATTAATAATCCACCTTTGCCGTTTCCATTTCTGCTACCGCGAGCTTGATGTTACAACGCCTACAACGACTGATTAAAGTTCATCCGCTGTCATCTGTTATTAAGACTCCAATGTCTTACCTTTTGTAGACTCGGCCCTCTGTGTCCACTCCGAAAAGACTGCCGTCACTTCCCACTTCTATCATCGTCATGGCAACCCCAGTGATGGAACGCCAACTTTTTTGGTTTATTGCGCACACCCCGGTGACGGACTGTCAGACGAGACACTCACTTAATGTAACAGAAAAATCGTGTCCATTGGAGTTGCGTTATATTTAATTATGTGCATTATTCCATTTTCAAATGGAAGATAAATCTTCTCTCCTACCCCTCTATGTTATTGAAACATATATTCATGTGGCCTTGAACTCGAGGTCTCTCTGTTAAAGAATGACTTCACAGCTATTTGGCCTTATATTATTAATATTATAGTATTGTTTATCTTACTGTAGAGAAGTAGACACTGCGTGACTTGTGGACTCCGTAGCCTCCAAAGGGCCCAGAGCTGAAGTAGAGCATGTTGGATGAGATGAATTTCCAGGCAGGGGCCGGGACAGACCCATCGTAGAAAACAGTGCCGTAGGTATACAGACACAAGGACCCCTGTCCGCTGTTAGTTCCAACGATGAAAATATTTCCACCAGCATCGACCTGCTTCAAATTAACGTCTGCAGAAAAATGTAAGCCTATAAATAGCCTAAATATCAAAGAATAGAACAGTAACAGCCTGTGTGTGTGTGTAAATAAAGGGAAGAGACAAATAAATTACTTAGTTTGATTGAACAAAAAAATCCAGTATCAAGGACCAGTGTTAGTGGGGTGAAGAAAATGTAACACCACCAACTGAGGAACAACAATGCTCATGCGAGTGGTTCTTGCATGAGGCCATTTGGTGTCTCACCAAGAAGTTGAACAAACGTGCCGGATACCATTTTGAAGACTTGATCGTTGGTGTTCACAGCCCAGGTTCCTGCAAATCCCACTGTCACATGTTTGATGTCAGATTGGGACAGCATGGACCACATTTGGCCGAGTAGTTGATAGGCTCTGTTGTTGTCCGTAGTCGCAACTACCTGTCCATTGCCTGCGTCGATTTGACGTGCCCCGGGCAACTGTGGTCCAAAACTGCATGTCCATGCTGAGGGTTGAAATAACATCATTATGGTTGCATCGAGATGCTCTCTGTTTCCATTCAACTGCTGTTGCTATTGCACTATACTGTAGGCCTATAGCATTTACACGTCTTTAAAATTCTCAATGACATGATGTATAATAATGGACATTTTCTACATGAACTAGTTTAAAGTTCAGTTCACACATTTGAAAATGAACTAGTTCAGTTCATACTTCAAAATTTTGAACTAAGTTCACAGTTCCAAAAATGAACTAGTTCATAGTTC
>JAODLI010034341.1:0-19019 GCA_027575585.1 Percopsis omiscomaycus | reverse complement strand
CGGTGGGTTCGGTGAATGCGCATATGAAACTGGTGGGGTTCAGTACATCCAACAAGGTTAAGAACCACTGCTCTATGTTAACCAGGATAAAAAGGAGGGAGGCTGTCAAAGTTTCAACACAATGCAGTCCTAGTTTAACCCTTTGAACCATCTGTAGTTATTCCAATTGTACTTGAGTCACATAATCAGCCTTCATTATAATGTTCCAGTGGGACTGTTTTGGGTGAGACACAGGCTAGTTGGTTTGTGTTAAAGAAATTATTCTAAACTCTTATCAATTAACCTTCAGGACACGACTTTCCAAAGTAGATCTTTTTAATGTAACTTGCAGCAAGGGAACAGTTTACAAAATGCAGTTCAGTAAAATGTTCAATGTATCACAAAATTGAAGAGGCCCCACCCTTGGAATGGGTTGGCGCATAATTTATTTTAAATGATTAGTCATCTTTAGCACAGGATATTGTAAACGTGGGGTGAGTCTAAGTTCATTAGGTTTAATAAATGTGTGTGAGAGAAGCCCAATTACTAGAGGAAAATTAAGTAGGGCAATCTCTAGTTGCACTCTCCCCGTTAATTATTTGCTACAAGGGTCAACTGAAGTTAGCTTGGCAGGGCATGACCTGTGAATCATCTCTAGGTGCAGACCTTGCAAATAATGCATCCTGTTCTTTCTTACAGCAAGAATTTGGATACTAAAGTACATTTTTCCAACAGTTTGGTTGGCATGGCAGCAGGGCCAGACATATTATACAGTCATATAAACATATCGAAACAATCCAACACGTTGTGAAGGTGGAGTTCAAAACTGGGGCAGTGATTCCAACAGCTGGTGTTCATGTCAACAAGGCTGTATAGCTCGCTAGCAGTGTTAGGGGTAACGCATTACTGTAATCCCATTATATTTGGGGGCAGGATAGTCTAGTGCTCTAGGTGTTGGACTCCCAACTGGAAGGTCATGGGTTCGAGCCCCAGAGTTGGCCTACCTGTAAGCATCCTTGAGCAAGATACCTAACCCCTATCTACCTACCTCCATGTAATAGCAGCATGTAATTGTAAGTTGCTTTGGATAAAAGCGTCTGCTAAATTACCTAATTGTAATTATTGTAGGTGGTGCTCTAAAAGGAGATATATTTTTCACTGTTATCTAATTAGATTAGATCATGCTGGTTAGATCTAAGTGGCTACAGTAATACTTATTCAGTAGTCATTCAGTAGTCATCGGCTACAGGCAGAAAGAGAACTTCACAGTATGTGTGGATGTTGTTGTAAATGCCTTAAATTATGTCCAGACTACATTATATTGGAAGATGTTTTAGTCGAGTGGTTTATTTGTGTTATTGATTGGAGAATGGTATCCCGGAAAAAGCAATATGGCGTTCGACTTTCAGTCTCGATCTGTCAGCCGATCTATCTACCCCTGGGAGACAATGTTTCTGCGTGTGTATTGTAGGCAGAGAAGCTCAAGAGCATGCCAGCAGAGGAAAGGAAAACGAAGGCCGCGGTAGTCAGCGGCAGCAGACTCCTCACTCAGGAGGACTTCAAGAAGATCCGTCTGGCCCAGATGGCCAAGGAGGTCAACGCTGCTCCAGGGAAGGGTCAGAAGAGGAAGAATGTGGCGGCGGAGGAGGAGGAGGAAGAATACCGGTAAAGAATATTGCCTACTATCGGGGAAAAATATGTTTAATGTTTTTGAAGGTTGCGTATCTGAAATGAGACTAGAAAATGTGTCTAACAGTCATTGTCAACATAAAAGATCTATAGGTTTCTTTTGATTGAGTTATTTGTCAAACCTTCTAGAGGGGAGCTACTGTCTTTGAGGAATATTGAAAAACTGCACAAGAAGCCCAAAATGGATAAAGAAACAAGACTGGCGACAGCAATGGTGAGAACATAACCCTCAGCATTTTGCTGATTTAATTCTCCCCCTCTCACGAGTGCACTAACCCGTTTGGTCCTCCCAGGCTGGGCGGACAGACAGGAAAGAGTTTTCCAAGAAGAGGACCAAGCTGAACCCGCATGCCAGCACCAGCAACAAGGAGAAGAAGAGGTCAAAGAACTTTATGATGATGAGGCACAGCCAGAATGTCAGGACCAAAGGCAAACGCTCCTTCAGAGACAAACAGGTTTCTGTCATGTTTACTACATATCTATTTAGCCATCCTGATCTTTTGAGCTAGAGCTCAATATGATATTGGTGATATCTGGTGTTTTTTTTCAAAATATCAATATAGCCTAAATGTTGCCTTTTCTTTGTCATTAAGACAGCACTAGTGTGATCAAATTATCTGAACTTAATCAGTCAAATAAAATAAAATAATTCCTATATCAACTTGTTCATCACGTCAACATTACTCAAATTAGTTTATTTTATTATTAAACAAAACTGACCATGTAACAAAAAACTATTTTAGTACTACTGAGTTTGATATGTTATATGATTTTAGGGGGTAACCAAGCCTTGATTGCTTTTTGTTCTTTCTCCAGATCGCTCTAAGAGAGGCTCTCCTGAAGAAGAAGAAACAGTATAAGTAGTCTGTATGAAGATTATGTACTTTTTAACAATATGATTATTTTTTTTAAGTAAGATCTTGTCATATTGATCTATACATGTTCTCTTCTTATTACTGTCTGGATTTCAAATTGTAGAATTAAATATTCACTTTATTGATTCTGTATTTTAGTTTGTTCTTGGTTATGACTTTATGAAACAAAGAAAATGGTTGAATTACAACTCCCATCAATACAGGCAGGTGAGCCTGTATGTGGTGCATAAACCTGGAACATATGAAGCAAAGACATCATATCCTGTCAGTGAAACGTCCTTCAGTGGCTTAATCTTTAGTTATTTTGCTCGACATACTCCGGGGGAGAGTCTGAGGAGGTAATCGGATTGGTTTCCAGGGGCAACCAGCATTCCATACAGAAGCTTTCCATTAACGTTGTGGTTCAGGTGGGCGGTGAGGAATGGATGATGTAAACGGAGGGAGCCTAGCGAAGCCTTTCATTGGGTCTTCAGTGGGGATAATACTTTCGAGACCATGGTGGACAACAGCAGTGGAGCTACAAATGTTCCCAACGGGTCTCTCGCGGATGGGCTTAGCAGTCTGGGTATTGGCGGTGGTCTCCACAACACACTGAGCGTGATACTGACCATCATGCTAGCTATGGTGGTCTTCTCGCTGGGGTGTACCGTAGAACTTGCCAATCTCTGGCTTCACCTGCGCAGGCCTAGGGGCATCCTGGTGGGTCTGTTCTGCCAGTTTGGCCTGATGCCCTTCACGGCATATCTCTTAGCCATGGGGTTCGCTGTCCAGCCTGTCCAAGCGGTGGCGATCTTCATCATGGGATGCTGTCCCGGAGGGGTGATCTCCAACATCATCACATTCTGGTTGGATGGAGACATGGACCTCAGGTACAGACGGCACTTTTCATTTGTGGATTGTTTTCCGTATTGTTCCTGTTATGCTTTTGTTTTTTTCATTCCATCCCTGCCATCTTTTAGTAGTTCTATCTATAAAGCGAACCTATATTTTAGGATTTTTTTGGCTTTATATTTCTGCAGAGGTGGGCAAAGTACACAACTTCATTACTTAAGTCAAAGTATAGACACTCCTGGTCAAATATTACTCCAATGCAAGTGAAAGTTAAGTAAAAATGTTCTTGAGTTAAAGTACTAGACTACTTTTCAAAATAGTATTAGTAGTAAAAGTATTCAAATTTTCTTTTTAATCTCCACACATTGTTTCATTGTTGCCACAATGCATTTACACTGACTTGATTTTAGAACCTATAAATAAAAAGCTTGTAGAATATGCTACAAAGCCTATAGAAACACAATTGAATCGACAAAAGGACAGCCATTGTAGTGTTCATTTTTTTTATTTAACACGCATACAAAATAGCATGACTGTTCAGACACAGCTCTGGCAGTGTGAGGTGCGTTTGTGCGTACTTGCACATGTGTGCATCAGGCATACAGTGGAATTGCTTTATATGCAGATTCCTCAAAATAAATAAAACAGCCAACCTACCTTAAAATCCCAGTTACATGTAAATGCCCTAAAAAGGGGAGTAGTTGAAAGAATGATGCACGGACACAAACTTTCCTCAAATCATTGCTGTAATGACTGAATACCAGAAAACATATGCAAATTCCAGTACCGGTTACATACTTCTAACACAATATAACATCCATAACACATACAATTATAACCACATTCTAGACACATACAGAACATACTCCGACAAGTGCAGTCTCTGCATGGCTACTAAATGCCGCTTTCATTCCCGATGTCGCGGTCAGTATTGCTGAACGCTAATGCGGCTAGGGTACTCGTTGTGTTATTTACTACATCACTTAACATTCAGAGCTGCCAACTCTCACGCATTGGCCGTGAGACACACGCATTTGATTGGTTTCACACTCTCACACGCCACACCCCCGATTTCTCAAGTGTCAACCATAGATGTTGGTTGAGAACGGTGTCAACCCGTGTCAACCCGGTTGCAAATTTACGAATGCTAATATGGCACAGTATGTTCGAACATTGTTAAACAATGTTCGAACACTGTGTTAAAACACTCTCCTCGACATACACATTCACATAACACTCCGTTAACCACTAAGACATATTATAGGAGACTCATACCTAAAAAGGGGAGTAGTTGAAAGAATGATGCACGGATTTCCTCAAATCATTGCTGTAATGACTGAAGGGAGGCAGCGACGTGCACCGTAACATCGCTCAACTGTTTTACGCTACCCCTGCAGGAGCCCTCCAGTAACTACAACACTCGTTTACACTTAATGCTGCTGGTGTTTGAATAACATTTTACACATGAAAAATAACAAAACATAAACCTACTATAACTGTTGCAACTGACAACAACTGTGATATATCATTAACCTATGAGTGCCAAAATCACTCAATATGAACCCATGGAATGTTAATTTAACCGCTGTTGCTCTTTTTGCTGTGACTTGCTGGAAATAGCCATTATTCCATCTGTCACATATACACCTCTAGCAATGAAGTATGTGTTAATTTTAGTCCAAAAGAAGTGTAAGAAGAGTACCGGGAACCTTCATAGAAATGTAGTGGAGTGAAAAGTACAATATTTGTCTTTCACATGTAGTGGAGTTTTTAAAAAAAGTACAGATACTCGAAAAATGTACTTAAGTACAGTCCTCCAGTAAATGTTCTTTGTTACTGTCCACCCTTGTGTTTCTGTTACGAAATGGGATTGAACAGTGTGAGTTGGAAGGATTAACTTTTACTAAACTATTTTTAGATTTCTTTCTTTTTCTTTCTTAAAGGGGTGTATTATACAAAACATGTGAGCGCATGGTACTCCTTGTTGTTTTGCCAGGTTTTATATGTGAAACCATGTGGGACAGATTCTATGTCACAACTGGGACTGGTTTTTAACTTAAAATTGGAGATGATTGGTTAGCATCTCCACAAAGTGGCTAGCATTTTCATAACTGTAGTGAATAGTCTTTAATTGTCCCTTGTTTTCTCTCTGTAGTATTACTATGACTAGTTGTTCCACGGTGCTTGGAATTGGCATGCTGCCACTCTGCCTTTACATCTATACTCATGTCTGGGTGGATGCAGGACGTATTACCATCCCATTTTTCAACATTGGTATGATATTGATACTTTTTTTTCACCGTTTGCCTCTTTGGCCTCAAAACGTCCAGATTTTGCAAGCTCTGCCTCTACGTTTTGCTTCACTTTGCATATCAGTCTGGGAAACAGTTTATCAGTCAGGTAGAGAACAACTGGCCTACCGGTGTCCAGGTAGAATACATGCATCCATGGTTTCAAGTGCCTCGAAAAACAGACATGTGTATTGTTCTGATTGGCTGAAGGATGTCCAATCGCCTGCAAAATATTTAATTGACACCTACTGGCACCACCTGGCTGACAAATGGTTTTCGTTTGAAGTAAAGAGCTGGAGCTCTCAAAATCAGGATGGGTTTACCAGGCTATCTTAGAAGATGTATTCTTAGAAGTCTTAGAGTCTTAGAAGATGTATTGACAATGGTTTCTAATTTGTCATGATTTGTTCCTTGCATATTGTGTTGCCTTTTTTTTTACATTTGGAACAGTTCTCAAATTGCCTACTTTTTGGAATTGAATTAATATTCTGAGTCATAATGTAAACCTTTAGAAAAAAAACATTTTAACAAATTATTATATTACATGACATTGCAGATCACAACTTGACACCACAGCATTCTCAACAACTCTGCTTAAACCCCCTTTCACTATTTGTGTCCATGCCAGCTTTTAAAAGTTATTTTATCTATAAGACCTGTATTATTATGTTATAGGTATTACTCTTATCACATTGGTTATACCCGTTGCTTGTGGAGTTGCTGTGAACTACAAGTGGCCTAAAGCTGCAAAAATGATCTTAAGGGTATTTGATTTATGTTAATCAACCTTCTTCTGCTTTGAATGTTTAAACTTCTGTCTATTACTTGTTGGAAAAATATGCTTAATGGAGGTTTAACGTTTATCATAGATAAGCATTTCGTATTTCATGTTAATGAACAGTTTTTGTGTGTTTTACCAGGTGGGCTCTGTGGTTGGTTGTCTCCTGCTACTGTTGGTGGGCCTGGCTAGTGGGCTGTTGTATCGAGACTCCTGGAAAACCGATACGTCACTCCTTATTATAGGATTTGTCTTTCCTCTCATCGGCTACACAGCTGGCTTCCTCATCGCTGTCCTTCTCAGACAGCCTTGGCAGAGGTGACTTCTGTCTCACACTAAAGGAGAGCCTCCGAGGTGACGCAAGGAAGGGAAAACTAGGCGATAAATCTAGAAATGTTTTATCTATAGAAAGAGATAAGCAAAACCTTCACATCTGGCGCACAAGGGTTTTTCTAAATAACATGTGTGGGGTCTCAAGCTTATCTTCCCATGGATAATTGTTCTGTAATGAAGGAGAAAAAAGAGCAAAATTTTTCCGTTCTCTACAGGGCAAGCTATTATTTCAGTGACGAACCGATTTCCCACAGAGAAAAAGACCTGTAGTAATCATTTCTCTTTATTAATCTTTAATAAACCCTTAGTAGCCCCCTCACTCTGCTCATGATTACAGATGCCGAACCATCTCCATGGAGACGGGGGCCCAGAACGTCCAGATCTGTTCCACAGTGCTCCAGCTCTCCTTCCCCCCTGAGCAACTGACCTTAATGTTGAGCTTTCCTCTCATATACGGAGCCTTTCAGCTACTCAATAGCCTCCTGCTGGTCACAGGTGAAACTGAAACACGACTTATTCAGGATCCTTTGACCTGCTGAATCTTAAAGCAGATAAGCTTTCTCCACCCTAATTTTGTTGGTATTTTTTTCCCAGTGTATCAGATATACAAGTGGACCAAGCGATGGAGAATAGCAGATGTGCCTGGACTGGAATTGACAAACATACCCAGCCTCTCCAGTTTCAACAGTGGGCATGGTGAAATCAATATGGCTTTTGAAAACGGGCCCTTGTCTGTTTCCAGTTCAAATCAAAGAAACAGCCCCATACGCAAACATACATCAAACTCAAGTCCATGAGAAATGTTGTATAGGTTCAGAGGACTTCCAATATACTTTACATGGAATCAAATACTAGAGTTTCACTGCTCTTAAGTGACCAGATTGAGCATCAGTTGCAATAAGCTGTGTTTAACCAGTTGATAGTGCTGTTCCTAT
This sequence comes from Percopsis omiscomaycus, assembly GCA_027575585.1. Taxonomy (NCBI): domain Eukaryota; kingdom Metazoa; phylum Chordata; class Actinopteri; order Percopsiformes; family Percopsidae; genus Percopsis; species Percopsis omiscomaycus. The sequence continues at coordinate 11,308 of JAODLI010034341.1, read as the reverse complement.
GGTTTGATCTTAGCATTCCTCTAATGAAAGCTCCAACTCGATCAGGTAATGACCCCAAGAGGACATTATCAGCCTTTTCCTTTTGATTTTGAAAATGATGTAACTGGAATCAATTTTGTTAAAATGTAATTCAGTTCATAGTTGTAATACTGTAACATTTCATACACCTTTTTAGATTACTTTTTTTCTGGCCTATGGTTCAATCCAAGTCCCTTTTAATGCTAACAAAAATTGAATAAAAAAGTAATTGAACAGTGTGTAGTTTACTTTTTTTTTATAAAGAAAGATAAAGATGTATTTCGTACGGATTTAAAAGCATGCTGGAAAGTACTCTAATCAACACATATGCGTTTACTTGACGGACCTCACACCAGAGAATGTTGCTTCTCCAAATGAAGGAGCAGGAAATGTTCCTTTTGTCAAATTCAGCAAAAATATATATGTGTTGAAATAAGTACATTAAAGTTATGGACATATTTTAAGAGAGGCTTTATTGGCTTATATAGTAAACGAAATGGTGGTTATATAGGCCTACCAAATGTAATTACAGGTAAATGCCTTATGTTGCATTCTTCTACCTAGTTTAGTGCCTTACGTTGCACATTTTAACTATATAGCTGGAACTATTGTGCAATCGAGCTATGAAAACTCGTAAAGAGGTGGAGGTGATGTGGGAATCGCATAAAGTTGAGCTACACAGTACAGTTTGCTATTTAATTAACCATTTCATCTAACTAATTGATATCATAGATGGATTATTTCCTAAAAATGTTACATTTAACAATGCACACATGTATGTACAAAAATGTATAATTGTAAATCAAATGTTATTTTTAGTTTAGTTTTAAGTAATTAAAAATGAGGTCACAGGCTATGAACCACACTGATGTAGGCTGACCCTTAGGCAAATGCATAGGTGTGAGGGTTTAGTGAGCTATAGGCTACAAGGTTGAACCATGCAGATTGTCTGAGATAAAACTGGGTGGATAATGAATATCTGAAGTGTGGCTACTAAAACGGTCACCTCTATACTCATAAACACACAACTATTATGTCAATATTTGCATACATGGCCATTTTTGATGACCTATGCTCTGACAGAGGAAAGGAGCATATCACTTTGATAAACATGAATTCAACCAATTACTTTAATGATATCATTTTTCATTTCTTGGTTTCTTGGTGTGTGGTTACCTTGGTGATCATTTAAATATTGTTTTAAATATGTCTTACTCATGTAGGCTACTTTATTTAGCATTGGTGGGAGGTTTCCTCTTTGCCTTAGGCCAGTGGTGCTCCAATGAGGGTTGGGACCCCACCGATTAGTTGCAATGTAAGCTTTTAGGTGTGTAAATTAAATTTTAAACTGAGGTGTTTGTTTTATTTATTTATACATTTGAGCTATGCTTATTTGGAGTATATTTTACTTAAAATAAATAAAGGTAAGACAAGTCAATACATTTCTATAGGTAGCCTAATGATGTCTAACATATGATATTTCTTTATTCTCTGCATGCTCATGGCAGTCCGTTCTGTGTGGAGTCACTTTAATCATTTAACTTACCTTGTGATATTAGTTATTGTTTGTCAATCATTTTAGACTGATCCACATTTAGTTGGAACTTTAGACCTTCGAAGTTGTTACAGTAGTATGCAAGGTTTTTTTATACAATATAAACTACGGTACCCAGAATGCAAATAACAAACGTGCTGCTACATGAGATTCTCGTCGCTGGATAAACGACTTGTCGTGAATGGAAGTCCGTGACATCTTATTTTTTTTCTGCGAGATGAGGTAATTAGATTGTCACACTTTATAATGTGCTACAGTCATTCATGTTGTGTTGTAATTAGTGTCAGTGCACCTATAGTATGTTTGTTATATTAAGATACAACGCAGATTCCTGTTCGGCAAAGCAGCTAACATTACTAGCTAATGTTAATGCCAGATGGCTGTGTTAGCAATAAGCACAGGTTTGGCACTTAGCCAACAGTTAGCTTATGATTTGTTGGCAGTGTTTGAGTATCTGGTCATATTGGTGAATAGGTTTGTAAAAATCTACATTTTGAGAAGTGGGACGCATCTGGTGCATGTTTTCTACGTTAAATGTTGTGTGTCAGTGTGTCAAATGTTTATGTTGTTTCATATTTAATATTTCCATTTTATGCCGATATCTTGTGACAATTGTTATTAATTCGTCTTAACTGGACAATAATCCAGTACACCTGATTAATGAATCGACCAGATATCCCATTGTACATCTACTAGAGATGCTACTGTACCTCCCCTCTTGGATCAAGAACTAAAGGGTTACAAAAGTCATAAATAACTTAAAATTAAGCAATACCGTAAGATTGACATGTTGCATCTATTTAACCACATTAACATTATATCGGAACTTAACCCCCATATAATAACCCCTGCAAAACAGTGTAATTTGGTTTGTCGGGATGCTATTGGTATCTCAATAGTGATCATCAGCAGCATTACTGCATTAACTTTCACCTTTCAGTAATGCAGTAAATATAAACGTGCTAGCTTGACTGTCTAAGTGGAAACCAAGGGTTGTGTGTTACAAAAGGATGTATTAATTTGATGTGACAAAAGTAGGTTGCTATGAATGCTTGCTCCTCCGCTTTCTACCCAATGTTGTGGCATATCCCATTTGCATTAGATGATGATGATGAAACCCATTCCCTGGAATGTGTTTGGCACACAGTGAAACTAGCTACTGTACATAGAACAACTAAATATAATTTCACTTCCATGTCGTTTAGACATCTAGTGTGTACTGCTGTACTATATATATTGCTGACACATCCTATTATTAATTTTAGCCATTCTACTTTTCAATACAGGTTTTAAAATTACTTGTTTTCAGAGCCTTAACAAACTGAAAAAGAAACAATGTAAATAAAGAGAGAGCTTTTGCCCACTAAGGGCATGTGGGGACCATAAATGTCTTTTTGCCATGTAGCTGACTAGACTAGACTAGTGATGAGGAAGCAACACAGTGACTCTATTCAGGCTTCGGAGCGCAGTTTAAAAGCGACAGAGTGCTGAGCGCATCGTCTGTAAGGTATGGGTGGAGCTGTGGGCTTGTGCTGTCTGCTGTCAGATGCTCAATACAGTACATCTCTAGAGCCTGGAGATCCATCAGACTCAACGTAGACTACACTTTGTGGATAAGGCTTTTTTCTGTATTTTCAATTGTGAGCTACGGTAGCTCGGGAAAGTTTGCAAAAAGGAAGTGATACAAAGGTGGGGAGGAGGCAATACCAACCAAACTTTCTCAGCTGGTAGGCTATAAACCCTCTGCTCAGTTCTTCTCTTTCCCCTGGTAATGTCTTTGTAGAGTACTGTCCTGTTTTTGCCTTTTTTTGTATTGTGCTTCTCACCCCATTCAGCCTGAGCGATTCTTGGGTGTCCATTCAGTGACGCACCATTTAGTCACTGTCTAAATTGCAACCTACATTGCGTCTAGTACGTGGGAGCTTTTCCCACTGTTCCTCATTTTCTTCTGCTCTCCCCTGTCCAGGTGTTGTTTTCTGTAGACCACAATGGCACCAGGCGATGTGGTGCCAGATCATGCCAAGCAGCTCAAGCCCAAGGAGAAGCGCTCTGCTAACAGGTCCTCAAAGGGCGACTGTGAGCCCGATGGGTCCTTTGTCTTTGAGGCCCACGAAGCCTGGAAGGACTTCCACAACTCACTCAGGCATTTCTATGAAGTAGGAGAGCTCTGTGACGTCACGCTGAAGGTAGGCCCTATTACATCTAGACACAGCGAAAGAGATTCAAATACCCTTGTTCTCGGTCATGTGACCTTGAACCATGATAACTGCTCGTTGCATTCGTTTCTACGACTAAAAATAAATATAGAAAGTCTTAATCCAGTGTATGCTGTTCCCTTTTTTTCTTTTTCTTTTTTTTTCTCTGTAGGTGGGCAGCAAGCTTATACCATGTCACAAGCTTGTGCTAGCTTGTGTCATACCTTATTTCAGGTCTGTTCCATTTGCATGTGTCTTTTTCTCTTTCTCTCAGTAGTCCCAGGGTTTGTGATGACTTGTGTTGCTTCCACCAGAATGTATTATCACTGGGCTTGAGAAGAAAAGATATATTATTCTAAGTCTAGAATACTTTAAAGCTTTAAAGCTTATTTCTTTGAAAAATGCCCTATTTGTGTCTGAAAGGATTCTTCTCCCCTCAGAGCCATGTTCTTGTCAGAGATGTCCGAGGCCAAACAGGAGCTGATAGAGATTAAGGACTTTGATGGCGATGCTATCCAGGATTTGGTGCATTTTGCCTACTCCTCCAGGCTCACATTAACTGTGGACAATGTCCAGCCACTACTCTATGCTGCGTGTATCCTTCAGGTGAGGGGGGCACGCACACACTGTTCATGCTACAAGTCGACCTGTAGTTTGAAATAACTGCCACTCTAAAGTTGTTGTTGTTCATTCCAGGTGGAGCTAGTAGCGCGGGCCTGCTGCGAGTACATGAAGGCCCACTTCCACCCCACCAACTGCCTGGCAGTGCGCACCTTCGCCGAGAGCCACAACCGCGTGGACCTGATGGACATGGCCGACCGCTACGCCTGCGAGCACTTCTGCGAGGTGGTGGAGTGCGAGGACTTCCCGTGCGTGTCCCCCCACCACCTGCACACGCTGCTGTCCTCCAGCGACCTCAACATCCACACGGAGACTCAGGTGTACAACGCTGCCGTCAAGTGGCTGAAGGCCAACCCCCAGCACCACGAGGCCTGGCTCTACCAGATCATGTCCCAGGTCAGAGCGCTGCTCCTCAAACTTTTTGACCCCCAAAAAGGTGTGTGTGTGTGTTTAGCTCGCAACCCTTGTGTCAAGTTATTTATTTTTTGGGCCAGGGCCTTTTTTAAGTTTATTTTATATTTTGACATTTAGTTTGACCTTAATCTTTACATTCCAAAAAAGTATTTGCAGGTTCTAGGCCCTTATTCATAGTGACACAAATTAGTTTCACCATATTTCAAAAGACGGAGATTTTGTCTGTTCATGGTGGTTGAATATTTGCACGCTGTTGGTGCCTTGCTACACCTCCGCGTCCGTCCGCATCGCGTTCCGCGGCGGCACAATACACATGAATGGATTCGGGGTTCTGTGCCCTCGTTTGTGCGTTTAATCTGAATGGCCCTTTATCCTTCACACCTTGTTGCCTTTTTCACTCCCCTTGAGTTTGCTGGATTCTTCACACCAGCTGGTGTGTCCGTATCCGCCTGGGGCTTTGCTAGGCTCAACATTGATGGCATCATCTCTAGAGTAGTTTGCTAGTTAAATGCTAATGCTAGCTAAAATGTTGACAAAGACCTGTGTGTGTGTGTGTGTGTGTGTGTACTTTCTATAGAAGAATTAGAATTGGGTCATTTAGCAGACGCTTTTATCCAAAGCGACTTACAATCACATGCTGATATTACATGGAGCAGATAGGGGTTAGGCATCTTGCTCAAGGATGCTTACAGGTAGGCCAGCTCTGGGGCTCGAACCAACATCGAAAAACATAATTTAACTTAAAACGATATACGTACATATTTGTCAGGTGCGACTCCCTCTGCTCCCAGTGGACTTTCTGACGGGAACGCTGGCCAGGGAGGAGATGATCAAAGGCAATCTGAAATGCCGCGACCTGTTGGACGAGGCTAGAAACTACCACCTTCACCTCAGCAACAAGGTGGTACCGGACTTTGAGTACTCCATCCGCACCACGCCCAGGAAGCACACTGCAGGTAGGACTTCTATATGCCATTTGGATTATTATATTATATAACAATTGTAGCAGATAGCAGAGTTGTAACTTTTAACATTTGGAATGCAATCAATCAAATGGATGTTCTCTCTGGGATTCTGTTCTTAACATGCACCCCATGTTACTATGTTCTAGTTCTTTGGTTAAATGTATAAAAGTAAGTACTGATTCAGATGTAAATGCAGGCTATTCATTCACATTCATTTTCTCATTACTTCCCTCTGAAGTCGAGGTTAAGTACCAGTTGTTGTTTTTTGTCCCTTCTTTTCCTCTGCTGCAGGGGTTCTGTTCTGCGTGGGTGGCCGGGGTGGTTCTGGTGACCCGTTCCGCAGTATCGAGTGCTACTCTATCACCAAGAACAGCTGGTTCTTCGGGCCGGAGATGAACAGCAGACGGCGTCACGTTGGAGTGATATCAGTAGGAGGTAAAGCAACACAGCTTTGACACTTGAAAGATGAAGTGTCGGCCCCAAGTAGGCGTGAGAACTGTAATGGCACTTGATCAGGGTACGGGCTCTATTCAGAGAAACGGAGAGGGACTGTGGGAGTACCAGATTTATGATGGGAAAAGGGAAGCGTAGTGATCTGTGGTTTTTAAGGGACAGTTTTCTTATGAGTCGTGGACAGCTCATCAATGGGGATAAATATTTTTCAAAGACACTTTCAGGCTGTTTATCTGTAATGGAATCTCCCTTGAGACTATAACTATATGAGAACAGATTATTGTATACATAGTACCATTTTATTTAACTCAACCAGGATAGGGTTATGAAGGAAAGAATTGGTTTCTGATTCTGATCTTTTAAAATTAAAAATAACACTTTTCTATGTGGATTTATATTGTGGACTAAGGGTATACTAAGTAAAACTCACACTGACCATGCAAGAGATCCAACAAAAAACAAAAACCAGACCCAGACTCTGCCCTCCTCAACAGCTGTGTTTCCTGACCCCAGCCACAATGACGCATGAAATTGGGAGTTAATGTACAGTATTTATACCATAGTGTCAAATATAGGCAAGACTTTGTTCTCTTTTATAGAATTATTATAGTGTCATCAAGCCTAACTGGTCCTTAGACCTTAGCTTCTGATCCTAGTAGCTTTTGTAAATGGATATTTGCTGTTAATTTTCAGGGAAGGTTTATGCTGTTGGTGGCCACGATGGCAGTGAGCATCTAGGCAACATGGAGATGTTTGACCCTCTCACCAACAAGTGGATGATGAAAGCCTCCATGAACACCAAGAGGTACAGAAGTCCCTTAATTCTACCGTACGTAAGGTGTGCAGACAGCAAATCGACATTTTGTCTAAGTTTGATATTTTTCATAAAGCTACAGAGAGTAAAAGTCAATGGACAAACCCTATATTTGGGGGGAGGTGCCTTTATTCTTAAGAGGTTATGTTTGGCTTTGTACCCAGGAGGGGGATAGCCCTGGCGGCGCTCGGAGGTCCAATCTATGCAATCGGAGGTCTGGACGACAACTCGTGCTTCAATGACGTGGAGCGCTACGATATTGAAAGTGACCGGTGGAGCGCCGTGGCTCCCATGAACACCCCCAGAGGGGGGGTGGGCTCCGTGGCGTTGGGGGTAAGGGGGAGAAGAAAGGCCACAGTTGTCTGCTTTCTCTCCATCTATCTCTATCTATCTCCATCTATCTCCATCTATCTATTATCTCCTATCTCTAGGGGCCTTCACTGTGGTCTGGCGATGCAGTGAATCCACTAGGCGGGATAATGTGTGGTTCACAAAACCCTACTTTGACACAGTCGTATCAGCAAGCCTGAGTATATTTCAGCAATATAGAGAAAGAACAAGAAGTGTTCAAAGAGGTCCTACATACACAAGAAAAGCTGTGTTAAGAACAAAAGATAAAAAAAGGACTACAAACATGACTTACTGTCTCTATTTGGCATAGTTCCATTCACATACAAATATCTCACCTTAGGAAAACTCTCATTGTGTAACAGTAGTGGTCAATTGAGTAGTCAGAGGGAAGTTGTTAATCTGAGTGATGTCTGAAAGTCGGTTCCTTGTGTTGTCCTCGACAAGAGTTATGTGTACGCGGTGGGGGGCAACGACGGCGTGGCGTCGCTGTCTAGCGTGGAGCGCTTCGACCCCCACCTCAACAAGTGGACCGAGGTGAAGGAGATGGGCCAGCGGCGGGCCGGCAACGGGGTCAGCAAGCTGAACGGCTGCCTCTACGTAGTCGGTGAGCAAGACGTTGTTCAGGTTATTTGTATGTAGCGGTTAGCATAACCACCTATTCCTCCTGACAGCGGAATCGCACGCCTTACATTTCAAAACCCACCTACTTTTTTTTGGTCTTGCAGTGAATAAGCAGAACCAGGAAGGAGAAAAGTTATTGTTTTGTAAAAGCCACCTGGTTACTGATTACAGACTAGGATTAGTCTTGTTTTTATTGTGCTTCTCGATTTTTATTTTTACATTTTATTTTTTTCTTTCTGAAGAGTCATTCAAGGCTTGGCTTCACTGAACACCATCACCTCTAACTGCTCATGAGCTTAATGCTACTCCAGTAGATGTAGAAGGAATAGATGTTTATTTTGCATTATTAGGTTTCTAAAACTACTGCTAGCCCAGCTTTTATCATAGCTGGTATAAGTACAGCTGTTCATGTATCTCATGATTTACTATGTTCTGTTTGCACACAGTTTAATGACGGTCCAACAGGCAAAGGTTGTCCCCTTGACATTTTTTGACTTGCCACTTTTCTGGAATGTTTTCACAAAACATTTTATCTAGCACTTTTGTCTGTATTGAAGATACTCAAACGGGTGGAACAACTTGATAGCAGAAATCTGTGTTTTTAGTGTTTATTGCCTTTCCCGTCCCTCGCCGTAGGTGGTTTTGACGACAACTCACCCCTGAGCTCTGTGGAGCGATTCGACCCCCGGATGAACCGCTGGGAGTATGTGTCCGAGCTGACCACTCCGCGCGGGGGCGTCGGGGTCGCTACCGTGATGGGGAGAGTGTTTGCGGTTGGCGGCCACAATGGGAACATTTACCTGAACACCGTTGAAGCGTTTGAGCCTCGCATGAACAGGTGAGGAGGAAGAAAGGAGTTTGATTTAGCCATTTGGGGGGGCGTGTACGAAGGCTAACAAGGCTGGAGTCATACCAACTGCTGGCGAGATTTTGCTCATTTTGCTCATTTTGCGTCTCTGCCCCGCAAGGTGGGAGCTGGTGGGTTCAGTGTCGCATTGCCGAGCGGGCGCGGGAGTGGCCGTCTGCTCCTCCCACATCAGCCAGATCAGAGACGTGGGCCAGGGCTCCAGCAACGTGGCCAACTGCATGTGACCAGCACCACCACCACCAGGTGACTGCCGAGTCACCGACAGTGGACACGCGCACACAAAGCAAATTCATATGCTCCATTCAAATTAAATAAAAAAAGCGTGCTGTTTCCTAAGCAGTGTTTATATTAGTTGTCACAGATACACAATTAGTTAAAATGTCACTACAGACTGAATGTCGACACCCTCACACGTTGTCAATCACCTCGTAAAGACTGAAGTTGAATATGCACGCACTGACTGTGAAATATGCTCCATTATTACTTATTCTATAACGTGCACAATAGACGACACATCTGAAGTCTCTTCAAAGCCTTCTGGGAAAGTGGCACATTTATTCTTTTTGTTTTTTTGATTTTCGCTTGTGCTATTTAGTTTTCGGTGGTGTATTAATTTGTACCTTATTTTCTTCGCAACTTTTATATTCTCACGCTGTTCTAATTTAACTGGAAATATTTGCCAAGCCTCGTAAGCAATACTGGATCCCTTGCACAATCGGAGATTACTTGTGATTCAGCCCTATGATACAGTATAAGCCTGGATGTCAATGTATCTGAGAGGTTTGAGCCTGTCTGGAGATTGCACTTTGCGCTTTGGTTGTTTTTATTATCCAAGACAGGCTCATTACATTAAAAATAATACATTTTGCAGTGTGGAGAACTGGGACATTTGACATTTATTTTTGCCATGGTCCATATAATTTCAGTTAAAGGTACACTCTTTGATTGAGTCCAGAATTCCCCCTGTGGTCAAAACCAGCATTACATTTAATTTCCACTTTTCCAGCCCTTTCTACTCCTTATATAATCATTCCTGGGTGATTGGGCCAGCCAGTTAATTATTTTATGTACAAAATTAGCTAATATGTAAAAGACTTGGGCCCCATTCTCCTTAAATGCTCAAGTAATACAAAATAAGATGACATCTGACATCTCCTTTGTTCATCTTGTGACTTCACATTTGGCTAATTCAGTTCTCAGTGCAGGATTGACTACATTAGAGAATGCTGGACTGAGTTTTATCTGATTAGTGCGTCGAGAATAGAAACCATGATCACCAATCATGGCTGACGAGAGAATGCAGGATTGCTTAATTCCCCCCATCTCCTATAAAAATATCTTAACAATCATGCCAGGACGAGAAAACATTCTTGGCACAAAATAGCAGGTAAATTAAAAACTTAAAAATGAATTGAGATACACATAGTTCTACATATTATTATTCTTGCCTTTTTTTTAAATAAGCCTTATAACTACATATATATATTTCATATATAATTTTGTTCATAAATGAAGCGGCTGTGGCTGGGAATGTCTTCCTGTATGGAGTAAACGTATAAAGGCGTAGTATAATCCAGCTAACTTTAAGGCTGTGCTTTTGCGGGTTTGAGTTTAAGGACTTGTAGCCATGGCAACAGTTCCGAGGTCAACTTCCAAAACTGACAAATGCGGCATCAGATTAAGTCATCAACAGTCAAGCTAATTGACTGGGTCATGGCCGATGTTTGTGTTGCAGGCGCCAATCAAAAACCATGCTAACTGAGAATCTTGGAATGCATACTGTCTAACTAATAACTAAAGTCTAAATTAAGCTAATGTTGACCTCAGAACATCAGTACTGTAGCACCCCAGGCCATGTGGTGCATATTTCCAGTTCCATGGTAGACAATATTATAATGTGATCAACCGAGATCTATCCAAGATGGCAGGGATTTTCTTTGTTTCTCCCAATAGACAATTTGCGTTTGACGATAGCTGGACTGTCACAAATTCCAATCAAAAGCTTGTTTAGATGTTTAAGAGATTAGACTGAGATTTCGCTGCCAAATTGTTCAGATATATTTTAATATATGGAGTTTTGTATTTTGAAATAGGGGTATCTATGTATCTACACTATGTAATTCATTGCTGTGCACTATTTTCCTAGACTAGATGTGAAGTATGAGTATATTTTTGTTCTGAATGAAGAATTTAATGTAATTTTTTACATGTTATCTGCATTTTCTAGGCTCTAAGTTTAAATGTGGCTCTAACTCTTTTCCCTGTTTATATCCCAAGTACATTTTGGCAAATTTGTGGGTTTTTATTTATTTCTAAATAGATTGTCTGTCTGAATGACTATTTTGAAACAATCTGCAAAGATGGTATTTACATTGTGTTTTAGAAACATGGTTGTGACTCCATTGTTCCATTTTAAATACATTAGCCTATTAT
>JAODLI010034320.1:3831-19024 GCA_027575585.1 Percopsis omiscomaycus | reverse complement strand
CGAAGCTCCCGTTCCACCACATCCCAAAGATGCTCTATTGGGTTGAGATCTGGTGACTGTGGGGGCCATTTTAGTACTGAAGCAACTGCCATGTGAATGGTTGATTAGATCATTGCATTCATGAGAAATTGAACAGGTGTTCCTAATAATCCTTTAGGTGAGTGTATTATGCAGTGTGGACAGTGAAGATTGCAAGAACTCTAAATTGTTTATTTGGATTTTAGTCCGAAAGCAGCGACACCCGAGAAAAGATGAAAAAATTAGTTACAAGTCAAACTTGGCAACAATTCAAGGCCCCATTATATTTAATAGGGCCTTGAAGAGAGGATGCCAGTTATGCAACGATCAACAGGACCAGGATCTCCAAAGCATGGGTTTAGGATCACCAGCACCCACCCTTTTATATGCTTACAGCAGCTACAGGCCAAGTCAATTTAATCAATTAAATGTTTTTCCCCCCAGACAGCTAATTTCATATGGACGTCTCATGGCCATATTGAAAATGAAAGGTTTGTCCTCCTCCCACAGGTCAGATATCAGAAGATAATCAGTCTGCTCTCCATCTTGTGACAGGGTTTGCTTCAAATTAGCTCCTTAACCACGGTCAGCATGGTCAAGCTTTGATGGACCATGTTCTGTCAAAAACACAAATGACAGCCAAGATCGCTAAACTGGATCAACACAATTACAATTTGGCATTTAGCAGACGCTTTTATCCAAAGCAACTTACAATCACATGGCGCCATTACATGGAGCAGGCAGGGGTTAGGCATCTTGCTCAAGGATGCTTGCAGGTAGGCCACCTCTGGGGCTCTAACCCATGACCTTCTGGCTGGGAGTCCAACACCCAGACCACTAGACTATCCTGCCCCCACAATTATCCTGGGAGCTTCCAAGTTACCTGCAGTATTACACGCAAGCCACAACAAATTCTATTTTGATATTGTTCAATCGTGGCTACTCGGGATCACCGATAAGTGATGCGAGAGCCATGGGGCGGCGGGAGTAGGAGGTGTTACGTCACAGCACGCCAGTGAAAACGCCAAATGTCAGATCCATGGAAAAGAGGCGGCAAATTGATTTGTAATTAAGGATTTAAAATTCACTCGTGCCGATTAACAGGGCTCAGCAGGCGGACATGCCGCTCCGTCAGAAACATCTCTAAATGCACAGCAGGGTGCAGAGTCTGGAGAATGTTCTAGAACATCTTAGTTCTGATAGTAAGTTAGTTCAAATCGCCTTGGTATCGGTGTAGGAAAAAAATAATAGTCAATCATCCCTTCAAATCACCGATAGACATACCGAGCGCCAATTGGCACAAGCCTAATTCAGACCAGCAATCATAGTATGGTAGCCATAAGATTGTTGTGCCTATGGCATAGGCAAAGATTTATTCTGGCAAGGTTGAAATATAATTAACTTTATATATTATATACACGAGCTTTTATAATTTCCATGTCATGCTTATATTAAAATAAATTGTTAAAATATTTTTCTTCTTATCTGAGGCTAAATTATGTTTCAAATGGATGAAAGATATCCTTGAATTACAGTATTGGAAGAAAAAAAATCTGCCAATTACTTTGGTTGACTCTCCCAAAAGGATTCTGAAGCATTTTCAGATTGACAAAAACTGGCAAGCTCAGGTGGGTCTCACCAGGCTACGTCATAACAGGGTCTCACGTTCAACCTTAAATTACTACCATTCAATCACCAGCAGCTCATCAATAAGAATCAATGGTTCCAAAGGGGCCTGTTTCATTCTAGGTGGAGAGGAGCATGGGAATTAAACAGCCTAGAAATTGCGTCTTACTTTAAATACATGATTGTTTTTATGTTACTTTGTTATACCAATATACTTACGTAAGCCTACCTTATGCATTTGTCCAATACTATATTATTACTATGTATATTGTACTTTGTGTTCACAATAGCAAAACTAGGGCTAGTGATCAAGAGATAAGGAATGCAAGACCACCTCCTGCCTAGCTAAGCCCTATACTGCACAATAAAAGGTGAGTCAAATAGGAACGTCAGATCCCTTCAAACCTGATAACCATGCCACTGGTGTAAAGGTTCAATGTGATTAAAGTGTGACCCGTGTACTGTTAAAAATACTATAGTCGTCTATATTCTAGATACTCAACACACAGCTGGAGCCCATTTAGATATCAGTGGTGCCTGCTACGCATAACACGCATAGTGCGAGTATACCAAATATCAGGAGGGGACACACAAAAAATACACCAATCCAAAATGAAAACAAATGATCTTTCTATAGCCAAGTATAAACCCCACTTCAGTTATGAAGCGCATGTGTACAGGAGTAGGTCAATTCTATGGTTATTTACCCCTTGTAGAGAGTTGTAAAAGCCTTTTTCTAACCAAAAGACTGCCCTCTTACTGGCCAAACGTGTAAAATCAGCATGCACTCAAATATTTTGGACATGCAGATAGAATAAATGAAAAGGCAATTCTCAGGAGGGCAGTTGTGTGCAGTCGATACACACCCACCTAGCCTGCAGCCATGTTGCTATACATGAGGTGAGACGGCAATAGTGAGACCTTTCTCATCTCCTACGATGTATGCCGAGTTAGGGTCCCCCAGGCCAATACTGTTCTAAATATACCAGGCGAGAAGAGGAGGGCTGCCCCCTCCAGCTTGCTGGAAAATTCCCAGCAGAACCTCTAAAGCAGGGCAGCTTCAGGATACACACAGACAAATTTAGCAATACAGTCTTAGTGACAGTAAAGGAGCTGTGGCCGTTCGTCTCCTCATATTGCCTTGCAACGGTACTTCAGCAAGGTAGGCTAGAAGCACTTAGTCATCTTCCGTGTTCAATACAAAAATCCTTCCAAATTCAATGCTCTTCCATTTCCCACTGCCATGTCAGTGAGCTTGGATTCCATTTCCTTTTATGCAACAGACCATTAGGGCTACATTCTGACTTGTCCTGGACAAAACAAGACTTTGTTTATAGGCTGGTGTTATCATGACCAATATTAAATGTCAGTCAACATTGGCGTGCCTTTTACATTAAGATTTCCATTGATTTCAGAGTCAAGAGGGGGTAAAAGTTTAATCTGATGAGGAAATTAAAACTGCATGACTGATGGTCCATCAGAGCATAAAATTGGAGCAGAACGACTAATGAGGTGAGATTGGCTGTTACCCGATTAACTTATGCCTAACATTGACTTCAGAGGTTCATTTAAGGACAATAAGGACAATAGCAAAACAGAAAAATGTCTTGGGGTTATGAGTGTCTCTAACCAAACCTTTGTTAACACTTGGCAGCATGATGATGAAATAACTTTGATCGCTTCTGTAGTTTTATTTAACGAGACAGTCTGACTTCTTTAACCTCTAGGTTCTCTTCCGCCAAGTCACCTGTGCCACACAGAGGCACTGCAAGGTACCAAGTCCAATGTGAATATAAAAATAATATTACTTTTATTAACTATTGCATAAGAACAACTGCCAACGGGGAAATCGTTATTACCCTGGGAATATTACTGTCTTTGCCAACTGCACGGATATGAACACAGAAATCATCCAGGAGATAGAAACTGGACGAGGTTAACTGCCTGATCATGACAGGCAATGGACACGTAACAAATCCTAGAGTTGTATTTGCTCAACAGTTGTGTTCATTCTACACATGCTGGCCTCTTTATACGCGTACATATGCAATACATTACAATTCAGTGCAAAGTAAACTTGGGGGGGACAACGCATTTACTGATTTACTGGACAGTAACGTTACAGTTATTAACTTATTTTAGATGGTTGCTAGCTAGCCTAGCAACGCTACGGTAGCCAGCTAGCCAAATGTTACTAACAACTGACATCACAGCAAATCTTTACTGACTCTAAATAAAGTAAGATGTCAAATTGCATGCCATATTCTACATACAGCAACACGTTATTTTACATTACGACACTATCCCATTTATTATACGATGACTTGGGGGAGGGAAATAGCGCCATCAAAATCGTGGAGATGCAACCGGGTCAAGTTGGTCAGATCAACTCTGGCCGACACTTTTTAGTTTAGCATGGAAACGACAATTACATTTCCACAATCAAACTTATAATATTCCATTATTATAAACGTCAGGTAAGTTAGCTTGTAGAGACCAACATAGCAGAGGCAGTGTTAGCAGTCCATGGACATAACACACTGAGGCTAACGTTACCGGTATATCATGTTGCCAGGTAAAGTAGTGAAATTGGCAAGGTACAAGTTATGTTCACTTTATTCAGCCTTCAGGTTTTTTTTACCAAGTTGTAAAACGTTTATCCTTAAAACGACTACGTAACATCTCTTTAAAGATGAATGACAGGCCGCTAAAATGCACGCCACGCCAGTTTTCCACGTCACGACAGGTCGGGGCTTCGCCGCGGCCCGTTTCGTCTCTGGCTAACTTAAAATGGCGCTGAAAGCTAGCTAGATAGCGTTAGCATGCTAGCTAAAAACGAACTCGTTAAAGGGAGTATGACATCAGTCCAAAAACATAATTCTCCACTTTTACAACCACAACACCCACTGGGTCGAGAAACGTACATTCGCCTACCTTTAAATCTGAGGTCGACAGGAGGATCAAGAATAAGAATTTGCTCCAACTTTGACATTTTAGCTGGGGATGCACTTGAATGCGATATCGAGGAGTCACTGACAAGTGGAAATCCTAGATCCCTTGCCACTACTGAGTCAAATGCTGACTGAGCGCTGCGAACGAGCATGTGGGTACAAATACTTGAGTGCGCGAGTGCGCGACCTAGTTGCGCGTTCACATGGTAGGCCAACTGATTTGATTAGTTTTGGTAGCCTACTGTAAACTGAGTCCATTGAGGAATTACTAGCCAAGAAAAACAAGTTATAATACAATAAATTACAAGTACGAACCTAGTCGACAGATACAACAGACAGCAG
The DNA here is from genome assembly GCA_027575585.1 of Percopsis omiscomaycus. Taxonomy (NCBI): domain Eukaryota; kingdom Metazoa; phylum Chordata; class Actinopteri; order Percopsiformes; family Percopsidae; genus Percopsis; species Percopsis omiscomaycus. The sequence goes on along the minus strand of JAODLI010034320.1, from coordinate 14,087 downwards.
TTTTCTATAAACTGGTCATTGTGATATCAATATACTAGAAGAAAGGGCCTAGAATCCACTTCCTTATACAGTAAGACACACTTAAGATTATGGGAACATGCACATAAAGATTTTTTTTTTTTGTCCTTGTCCCAGACCAACCACCGCTGGGACAGAATAGGCACACAAAAAAAGCAGTCTGTTTTTATTTAACTTCACAGTGAAAAAATAATTATCCTTAAAATTTTTCGTGTAGCTGTCCAAGAGAAATTTTGCAGAGAACTATTTTGACAATGAAACACCTCTCTGTTATGATGAAGAAATTGATGTTTAGAGTTGGGTTCAGCCATTTTCTTCAGTGTATTCACCCAACAGCATTTAAAGCCCTAATAGTATTCCATAAATCCATCTTTGTGGATTTAGTAGTGCAGGCATAAGCTGTACACAGCAACACACTCCATTCCATCTCGTTTGCGCTTTTTGGATAACTTCAAAAGCTCAAATAAGCAGGGGAAAACACACTAGGATAACTTTCTTCAAAGGGTTAAAGCCAATAAGAGTAATACATGGTGTTACTTCTAAACTTGGAGTTGCTTATGTAAAAATGTGAACAGAATAAATATTGAATACATTATATTTCAGATTGATCAAAAACAGTTAGACATACAGACAAGAAACATCCACAGTTGTACCCACAGCCTTACAATGCTGGGTTCAACTGGTTAAAATAAAAGAAATGCTTCTCCCACTGTAAAAACATTACTAAAATATAGTGTCATTTTACACTGGGTTCTTAGGTATCCTACCGGCTCAGCATGTTGAGGTTCATATACTGTACTTGTCAGGTTCAACTTATGACCTTTGTTTCTTGTCATTACGAGCTATCTTTCATCTTTGTCTTAAAATACGTTTATTTTAGTTAAATTTAGTGTTCTGGTTCCTGGCGTATTCTCCCAGACCACCGTTTTGTATCATTCCAGAGTCTAACAAATACACAACACAATAACACCAAGGAAGCATTACTATTTTAATACATAGATTATTGTACAGTTGTTTATCTGTTTCTACAAAATAGCTATTAGGCCTAAGGTATGAGGGTGCTTGTTTATAACTGACAGTTTTATTGTTGACAGTTGGTCCGATGAACAATACATGCCTCTGACTTCAGGAATATGCTTTTCTTAGTAATGCCATACAAAAGTTCTTTAGGAAAAGGTAAAATAAAGGCACTTGAGACACTATGAACATAGCAGTCAGTAATAATCAAAATGTATTCAGAAATATACTAAATAATCTCATTAAAAATGTGTGTTACTGAAAGACTTAAGACCTAGGGCACTATTTTTTACATTCTAAGCTCACGGTCTAAAGCACATGGCGCAAGTGCATTTAACTTTTGCTAGTTTATCGGTGGAAAAAATGGTCGCAGCGCCAGGCACATGGTTCAAAAGGGTTGTACTTAGTCTCTTAATTATTAATGGGTGTGTTTTGGGTGTAACATGCAATAAACCAATTAGAGTGTCATCTCCCATTCCCTTTAAGAGCCAGGTGCGCTTGCACCTTGGTGGATTGCTGTTATAATGCCACAGATAGGACATTATAATAGCAAGACTGGGCATTATAATAGATTGGGCCTTATAATAGCAATAGCGGATTGCTATTGGAAACGGCAGAGGAAACGGATCTGCTCGTGTGCAAAGTATAAAAGCACAAGCTGACCATCTACAGAAAAATACAGATAATAATGCATTTTTGTGCGATGCTGCGCATCCCTGTGTGTGTACCAAGAGTGTAAGTGCACTGTGCACCCGCCTGGACAGGAAAATTACAACTGCGTCGGTCTGAAAACAGCAAAGACAGTTGTGTCGCACTGGGCGCCGCTTTGCACCAGGTGTAAGATAGGGCACTAAATGTGATCCAACAGTCTGAACAACATTAGGTTCAAATTGGGAAAACTATGGGTTAAACTTGTGAAGCCAAGCAAATAAAACTGAAAAATATCTTGTAATCTATGGCCCTGAAGATCCACAAATACTGGCGGATCAATGTATTACCTAAGGCAAATTAGGTAACTTTAACACTGTTTATATTATATATATACACACACAAATTACTGTATGTAAACATCACAGGTAGTGTTATTCTGCAATTTGATTTTGGGCCATAAAGCTGGTCAAGCTGAAGAATTACAGTTAAACCATTATTCAACTAATGTGTATTTGAACAGATGACGAACAGGAATGTAAAGCTATTGCAACTGAGTAATGGCAATATATGCTAGGCTATACCTTCATGACATTTTACACAGCAGCTCTATTAGTAAATAAAAATGTAAAAATTTGCATAGCCAATAAACTGTACGACTTTCAAATGGTGTCATTTAGAACCCACATTGCTGTCACATAATCTACTGAGCAGTTACAATTAGGTCATTTGGCAGATTTGGCAACTTACAATTACATACTGCTATTACATGGAGCAGGTAGGGGTTAGGCATCTTGCTCAAGGATGCTTACATGCCAACTCTGGGGCTTGAACCCACGACCTTCTGTCTGGGAGTCAAACACCTGGACCACTAGACTATCCTGCCCCCAGTTACCTTTTTGAAATAAAACAGTTTTAAAAAAGTATTTGCATCTACAATCTAAATTCATGTCTAAAAGGCACATCAACTAGGTCAACTAGATGACTTGCTATTAGTTTGGGTTTGAATTTAAGTCACAGGTCAAAATAGGTCTTCACAAAATTTGTTGTGCATTTTTTCCAAATGTCTTCTGTGTGCACTATTATAGGTGGGTTTACCAGTCTAATTAATAACTATGACAACATACTGTAATTCCCACATATGACCAGCTGAGGGGGACATAAAGGTTTCTAACTCCTGTACTCATCAGTCATTTCTATCTTTAAGTGTGACAAATGTACAAGACTTCTCAGTGTCAGCAAAACTGGTGAAATGGCCAATTTTATACATTTCTGCTTGACGGATGTGTTGAGAGGCCTCGAGTGAACGTAAACACTGGCCACTGCTCTATCCAAGGGCCAAGGCCCTGTGTGCCAATAAACTAATAGCTAATGATGGTAATCTCGCTGGCCTCAGCTGGTACTAGCAGCATCGCCTGGAGGACGGAGCAGGCTGACGGCTTAGTTTGAAGGAATCGTCGCTGTCAACTTCAGGGTTTTCCAGTGGAGGAATTTGTTTACCTAAACCAGCAGAGTTCAGACAGTGTGATCATTTAAAGCATGTTAAATTCCATAGTAGATAGAACATCTAGATTCAATTACACGGAGCTCTAATCGTCCCTGTGGAGAAATCGGGTCATCACAGTATAGCGAGAATAATTTTAGCACATTTACGAGCATAAGACCAGCACATGACAAGTACAGGGCCCATAATAAACACTTTTAGTAGATAAATCAGAGTAAAATTGGACAGCTGATATAGAATTGTGAAATCCTATGCAATGTGACTACTGTAAGTTTAATATAAAAATATTCAAACTATGTTCCGAAACATTTGATGTACATTATAATTTTGTACTATTGAAAAGGTACATGCCTTGACCGGGAGTTACAAAATCGTTGTTGTTTTGGTTCGATACTGCAATAGAACATCCCCCTCCAGCACCTGAGTGCTGGGTGGCTTACATTCCTCTCTACTCCTCCCCCTACAGAGCTCCTATACTCGTATCCTTCTACACCCCTCCCCCTCGCCCTCTTTCATGGACAATTGTGTTTCAATAAATAAAGTTATGATAATGCAGTATTGGATAATTATTTATGAAATTACTGGGGTATGACTGGTGTATGAAGTATGTGGATATGGATATGGATAATTATGACTACAATTATAATACAGTGTAACTTTAACACCTGAAACCTAAACCAATGACACATAATAATAGGAAGTGTGAATGAAACGTACTGATCTTTTGAAAGAGTTCCTCAACATTGACAGCGTTTCGGGCGCTAGTCTCAATAAAGATAGCTGCAATCGACTCTGCAAACTCCTTAGCTTCCTTCATAGGCACTTCCCTGTAAAAGATCAGAGCCCAAAAATAAGCAAGAGGTAGATTTACAGTCAGGCATTACAGGTATTTTTCAAGGTCTTTCGTTGAAGCCTTCATCTATTCATTTTTTGCATATGTAACCGGTCCATATCCCGCACCCAAGGATGCTAGCATCTGTCACTAGCAAGTCTCTTGGTGTCGGGGAGTGAGGTTTACTCTGCCCAGCTCTGTACCGCACTTTGCCGCTGGCCACCGTTACACATATAGTTATATAGGCCTACTGTAGCTAGTAGTATAGATAGACAGATAGAGCACTAGCGTAGTGGGGGAGAAAGAGAGACATCACCTAAAGATAAAACAAGATAATACCAACCTGATATCTCCTAAGTCATTCTTGTTCCCTGCTATGGCTACAACTATGTCTTCTGGACCGTGTTCCTTCAGCTCCTTCACCCATTTCTTTAACGTCTGGAAAGAGTCCTGGAATAAAGGGTTGAACAGATTTCCGTTAAATTACTGTGCAGAAAATCCTATTACGTTTAACCCAGAAACCATGGTAATTTGCTCATGTTCAAGTCTGTCTGTCTGTCTGTATGTATGTCTGTCTGTCTAGCCAACGTTCTAACACACATGTTCACACCTGTGTTGTACAGCAAGTATTCTTATACTTATATATATTGTATACTTTCTGGCACCTGGGCCGCTAAACTGGAGCAATGTACGGTATGTTTGCCTTGCTCAAGAGCACCTACCTGTAACAGTAGAGTAACTGCATGCATTTAGTGAGACAGTCAGGAGGTTTGAGGTCACACTGGAAATATGAGCTTTCTTTACTGTACTTCTTCCAGTTTGATCCAACAATTAAACCCCCTTTCTTTCTTACCAGTTTAGTTATGTCATACACAATGACTGCAGCTGCCGACCCTCTGTAGTACATAGGAGCTAGTGAGTGGAACTAGAAAAGAGAAGCAAAATCCTACAGTTATAAATGTATGGTACCCAAACAGTACATGTGACATGATATTCTGTAATTAAGGGAATATCAGTGAATGCATAGGGATTGATTGAAAATGAAAACATACTAAAAGGTTAAAGACTTGACTGAAAGACATTATAAAATAAGTGAAGCATCTTGTATTGCATTTACACACCCTCTCCTGCCCGGCGGTGTCCCAGATAAGGAATTTGTGCAGCTCATTCCCACATGGCACTGTCTTGGTAAGGAAGGATGCACTGTGAACAGTAAAGAGTAACATTTTCATTTAAAACGCTATTTGCTCAGCTACTGTTTTTCGGATTCAATGTTCAATTGAATCCGCTTTTCGTATCTATGGTGTTGCCTTGACAACAGTATAAGCTGAGTAATAGCAGGAATTGGACTGAGAAGAGAGTATTATGATCAAATTAAATGTCCAAATAACATTTAATATTACACTGTAGAGCAGTTTATATCCTTATTGAAGCTAGCCAGGTGGTCAGGAATGCTTGGTGGGGGGTATGTGGCTGTGCCAGCAAGTCCCATTGTAGAGAGGAACTGATTTATAGTTAAATGAAATTAGTAAAAAAATAAGTTTCATAGTAAAAAAAATCATTGTGAATCAAGTACATATAATCGCCCACAATTTCATTGTGTTGTTATGTTATTTAAGTAAATAACCTGTAAATAATATCTCAGTGTTGTAAGGAAAAGTAGAGGGCAAAACAAATAAATAAAAAAACAGTTTTAGTTTTTCTGTGGTCCTCTCAGAAGAAGGTTTTTCTCAGAACAGCTTTGCTTTTTCTGGTTGAAGAGGCTGTAGCTCCCCCTGTATAGCTGCTATAGTGAGTCCCTTCCGCGTGGTCCCAACCTGGATATTGTTTACTAGAATTGAGTGTATTTACTTTATAATTATATTATAATAATTCATAGTTATAATTCATACAAATCTAATCTATTACTTTTGCACCATTTGGTTGGGGTCACTGAACAAAAATGGTTGAGACAGGTATTTTTCCTTGGGATTTACGCTGCACTCACACCGGCAGAGACCTTGTTGCTGCAGGTAGCGACATGCAGCCAGCTTGTGCGATCAGTCTCTTCTGATCGCACAAGCTAAGGGAACTGAAATGCTATAGGAAATACTGTATAAGTTTAAGAAAACGATTCACAGCGAAAGAATATAAGAGGACTACATTTGCCCTCTGACTGGCCATTGTTCGACTCGGTCGCTCCTCATTTGCATAAAGTTTAACTTTATGCTGAAATATTTTTTATCGCTAAGTCTGTGTCGCTCAGTGTAGCCTAGCAACCATTGGAATGACTTACGGCCACTTTGTCGCTTGAAGTCGCTGCCGGTGTGATCTCGGAATCGGCTATCTGTCTCTGGGGGCAAAGGGCCCATATTTCCTCAGTCGATAGACGATTTCTTCCGAGAGATTACATTTCGGCCAATGTGTTCCGCCTCTCGTGCTCTCCACACAGACTGTATACCTGACCAAACGTGATTGGTCAATACTACTCGCACTACAAACCGAAACCAGGACACTTCCAATACCAAAATATAGTGCCACTGCCTACAGATTCTGCATTCATATGCAGATATCTGTTGAAAGAGTTTACCCCTCGGTAGCAGAGATCACCATGTTTATCCATGGGTTAGCATCTACGCCAGCAGGTGTCAGTATACAGTCTAAGAACCGCTGTTTCTGGAGGAAAATTACCTATTGCACCTTTAAGCAGTTAACCCGATTTTTGTACTGTGGCTGTTCTCTGCCAGTGTCTAGCCCACTGGTCTAGTAGCCTAGTTTAGCTTGTTATAATCGCAGTTAGGTATAGAATTTGTTGTTCACATGAATAAAAACTGAGACACAAATTGTTTTGTATTCATGTGGGACATTTAATTGGTGTGTCAGTGTTCTTACCCTATTGTTGGACTTATATTGTGGTCAAAATGATCTTGTACAAAACGGCACACAATACTTGACTTCCCAACTCCCGTGTCCTAAAAGAAAAAAACATACTTGAATCATAGCACATGGTTTTTAACACCGTCATATGAAGTCATTACACTGGGATAAAGTGTTTAAATATGTCAGCATCTTCCCAAAACGACATGTATTTGTTGTTTGTCAGAAAGAGAGAGACATGTCTAGTTAGAATGCATGTCAGCGGTACAACGTTATGCGTCGTGAAGTTCCTTGTTCCATTTCGCAGCATTGCAAAATAGTTCCAAATTTGGCACAAACGGGATTGGTCTATTTTGCGAACACAGCAAGAATTCAATGGTTTACTTTTACCCATGTCTATGCTTGTAGAAAACCATGCCTTGCCGGATGATGACGTAATTGTCAGATCTGGTTTGGAAAACCAGAAAAAAGACGAGGCTTTGCACATAAAACATCAAAGTAACAAATATGAACAAATAAACCCATAACCTATAAAGAAGTGCTGCGCCCACAAGCGGGCCAGAATGCGGTACGTACAATCACCATTTTAAATCTATTACTAAGTTACTTAAAAGTAACCTACTAGTAGCCAACCTTATATAAATAAATGTAACACTTCGCGTTTACTTGGAAAATCTAATTAAGCATCGTGTCAGTCTGACTATTGTCATTATTGTGTAGTGGTCCTCAGCCTCTTGTTGGCAGACACACAACAGACAGAAGGAATTTTCCAAAAGGATCAACGAAAGCATCCACAACTTACCCCTAAAAGACAGACTTTGAGCTCCCTTATAGCCATTGTAAGCGATTAAAGTTTTTAAAACATATTTCTGAGGTAGTCTTTAATGCCGTTCTCTCGTCATGCTTACACAAAAATTTTCTTGGATAAAAGAGAAGAAACCCAACCCCTAGGCGAGAGTGACCATCTTTACAGATATAACGGAAACCAGTCAAGCGACGACAAAACGTTTAACAGTCACGTGATGGTGTATCTCCCTGAATTGCATTATTTATTGATATAGGCCTATTAAGAAAAAATATCAAACTAAAAATGTTCACCTGAAATGTTCGTATTAAAAGGACATTATTTTAACCAAGCTGGCGATGAGTCACAGAGTAGGTATGTGGAAGCTATGTAATGGAAAATAAGTAGCACCTCATTTGGAATACATTTCCAAGCAACTCTCAGTGAGTGAGAGTGATAGAGGAAGAGAGAGAGTTTAAACGTCGTTTGTTTGAATTTACACTTTATTCTTCGGTCTTTAACAAAAAGCTACAAACGCCTGTAATATGAAAATAACTATGAGAATCTTGTGAGTCCAGTCTAGAATTAATGTTTCAATCAATAGAGATTAACAACCAATAACATTTTAAATCATGACTCTAAAGAAACACAAGGCCAGTCACACATACTAAAGACCATTATAAAAACAATTAACATGACAAAACACAAGAGCTGCAAAATACAGAATGTTTGCAATTTGACAATATTATTATAAGTAAGTATCACAGAAACTAGTCAATGATAATAAGACACTATATTGCAACAATCATACACCAGTTACTCTGAAATGATTGACTGGTAATGTAGAGCTTGAAACTATTGGAACTGATCCTATGAATCACAACTCCACAATTCAAGATGACCTAAAGAGGACAAGACATAATGCAAAAGTAAATATCTTACAAATTTAGCAGTCACCCCCCACATGCACAGCCTTTTAATTCGCTGACAAACCACTGAAGTCTCACATGTCACGTTTGTGCGAGGGAGATCAGGGAAACTGTCAATTATAGTTTTCTACAATTGCATTGAAGAGCAATCTAAAGTTTTATTTTCTCCAACAAGTAACGGTTGATAGTAAAGGGCGTCACCAGCATCCTTCCAAATTTCATTTAATTGCCACAGTAATTTAACGGAAATATTTATCCAGCTGGGAAGTTTAACACCACTTTATGTTTATGGAAGTTTAACACACTTTATATGCCTCTACAATACATTTATATATATTTATATATTACTAAAAAGCATGTCAATTCAAATCAAATTATTTTCCTTAAATAGTTCTCCATAACATCCAGAAGACTATTTCAATATATAATCTAAAAAACCAATCATAAATTCTTCCTAATTCAAAGAGCCTGCATTAGTGGTTCATTCTGGGTGACAGTCTGGTGTTCGCCGCTATGCCGCAGCAGTCCCAGTCCTACCGTTGTCACATTAGACGGGCTAAGGTGGGGGGAATTCGTAAGGCGTATGATCCACAACGACTGAGAAATATTCTGTCTATGATAATTGCAAAGTGCCTGCTGTGTATTTTCTCTAGAATAATCATACATCTAGAAGGCCTGAACCGCACACCTGATTTCTCCCTTTCCCTTCATCTTCACACACACTCATCTCCACAGACTGTGCCACCTATTGCTTCACAACAGACAGTTGCGGCTAGAGCAGCGCGTGTGTGTGTATTTGATCAGAGAGAGACAATGAGACACCAATTTACTTGAATTGCGTTGACCGGGCGAGACAGATTTAGTACACAAGTTGATGGAAACCGCCATTACATTTCTTCACTGGCACCCCTCCGTTGGACCCCCCACTGACATGCCGAGCACCTTGGGAGCACAGAGGCCCAGAGAGGCTGGGCTGACCCCTCACATGTCGGTCTCTCTGCGGTCTTTGCTCGGCGAGGGTTTCGGCGGATCCTTTGCTGCCTTGCCATTGGCCACGGCAGCAGGGTCAGAAGCGGCCGTCGCGGTAGCAACGGAGCGCTTGGTTTGCTCCTCGCTGCGGGCCTCCGGGGTGGGCTGTGTGGGCGGGGCCTGCTCGGCCGGGGGCTGGACGGTCAGTTCCTGCCGCTGCAGCTTGTGGCTCTGCAGAAGACGCAGCTGGACGCGCAGCTCCAAGATGGCCTCCTGTTCCTCATGGATGGCCTGGTTCAGGTGGGTGTTTTTATTCTGCAGCGCAAAGCAGAATGAGGCTGAGAACTGGACTCTAACAGCAATACACATACAGTCATTCTTTGCAGAAAGGTTTATACACTTTGTACGTATTTTTATAGTTGCTACTTGGAATGTCATTCAATAGCTTTATATACTGTTCATACCCTTTAAACTTGGTCTTATACAGTATATATATATATATATACACACTTTGTTTTAATGCTGTTGGTCTGCCAACTTACACCGAGTCAAATTCCTTGTATGTGCAAATGCCCTTAATATAAATCTGACTGTGGTTCTGAAGAAGCAACAGGTACTAATGTCTCCCCCAGCCAGCTGCCTGTCCACAGGTACTAGGCTTCTCTCCCCCAGTCAGCTGCCTGTCCACAGGTACTAGGC